>BLSH010086033.1:656889-680334 GCA_018402905.1 Glandirana rugosa
ATTTTCCCTATCCCCATTTATTTGTAGGGCACTTGCCCTAGTTTGAAGATGATTTTAGAACAGTTATATGGCTTCTACCGTTAATTAATACTTTTCAGACACAGTTTGAAGATGATCCACATTCACCTCCATTTTTGCTTTTTTTATGTTTTTATTTTTTTAAAAATATTTACAGTTATTTCCCTGTCCCCATTTTTTTGTAGGCCACTTGCCCTACCCTTACCCCCATTTTACTTCCTTTTGCAGCCCTCTGGGGCTTTCCAGGACTTTCCTACAGCCATTTTTGTGCCTAAAAGTTCGGGTCCCCATTGATTTCAATGGGGTTCGTTGTCCGTGCGATCGTTCGGGTTCCGTCCGGACCCGGACCCGGACTTTGTCACGAAGTTCGGACGGACCAGCAGAACCCGAACTTCCAGGTGTTCGCTCAACTCTAATGGATAGGCTTGGGATTTTACTGTCTTCCAAAAAATTTTTAATGATATGGTCTCTATCACCTATTGCATCTTTAGGTCTGGGTTGCACTGGCAGGTTATATAGTTTTGTATAGAAATCATGGAATATTTGTGCTATATCATCTGAGTTATGGGTAGGAGTACCCTGTATGTTGTGAATGCAATGTATGTTTCCTGCAGCCTTCGAATCTTTTAGGGCTTTAGCTAAGTATTTGCTGTTTTTATCACCATATGCATAATAAATTGTTCTTCTAAGGAATAGGGCTCGCTTAATTTTTTGGTTTAAGATGGTTTGTAATTCTTTCCTTTTGTTTGTTAGATCTTGTTCTACTGTAACAGAAAGGGACTGTTTGTGGGTTGTTTCAAGTCTATTTATCTCTTTTATAATGAATTCTATATTTTTTTCCCGCTCTTTTTTCTTCCTTGCGCCAAATTTAATTAACTCCCTCTGATGACCCAATTATGGGCCTCCCATATTGTCATAGGTGAGGTCCCGGAGTTATTATTTTGTTGGAAATATTCTGCGATAGCGGAGTGTATGTGTTTGTGTATTTCTGGGTCTGTAAGAAGGGAGGCGTTCAATTTCCAATTGAAATGTTTCTGTTGGGGTGTATTCATCATGATTGTCATTGAGATCGGGGCGTGGTCAGAGAGTGCGATTTTGCCTATCTCAGCTCCTAATACGTCAGGTAGGTCTCTTTGGGATATGTACAAATGGTCTATTCTGGTGTATCTTTTGTGAATAGCAGAGAAATAGGTGAAATCTTTAGTTGTTGGATGTAAAGTTCTCCAGACATCGATCAATGTTAGGGATTTGAGCATCAGCTTAATCTTTTTGAGGATTTTGTAGGTTATGTAAGTTTTCCCTGAGGAGGTATCTTGATTTGGATTAAGAGGTATATTAAAATCGCCTCCCAATATGATACAATCCTCAGCAAAGCTCTTAAGCTCATCTACTACCAATTGACAAAAGGTAGTATGTGATCTGTTTGGAAAGTAGACATTTGCTATAGTAAGCGGTCTGCCATTCATTGTGCCTTTTAGGAAGACATATCTTCCATCAGTATCTACTAATTGATGTTCTACTACAAAAGATGAATTTTTACTTAGGAGTATTGAAACCCCCTTTGTTTTGGCTATTGGATTCGTCGAATGGAAAGCTTGTGTGAAATATCTATTTGTCAGTTTGGGAGGTTGGGTTCCTTTAAAGTGTGTTTCCTGAAGTAGAACTATTTGTGGTTTGCATTTCTGAAGTTCCTTTAAAACTTTATTTCTTTTCTCCGGAATGTTAAGTCCGTTTACGTTGTGAGAAATTATACTGGGGTATTTTCCCAATCCTGTATATGCCATGTTAATGTTTGTGTCTGGGGTGGTGGGGTAGGGTGAGGGGAGGGGAAAAAAAGGGGGGGAGGGAAGTTTTTTTTTTTTAAAAAGACTAAGAAAGTAGTTAAAAAGCAAGAATGCTAAGGTCACCTGAGGGGGTCAGCCGGCCCTCCCTAAGGTGGTTGTATGAATATCAGAAGATATTTAGTGAGTTTGATCAGTGTTGTTCAAATGGGGGGAAGTGGAAGATAAGATTGGCGGGGGTGATAACTATCACCTTAAACTTAGGGTTTTTAGTTAGTAAATAAACCCATCTAGAAGAGTGGCTCGTAGGGGGGTGGAGCTCAACCTCTAATATAACACATCATATATAAAAGACAATAAACTGTGTCTCTGGTAACGCTGTCTAAAACATATGCTAATGGGAAAAACAGCTGGGAGGACCTTTTTGTCTTTTCTGACAAGCCTGTTAGCAAATAAAAATCGTTAGTAATTCCTTATTACCTTTAGATGCTTAATTCCGAATAGTGGCCGACAGGATCTCCTCCCCACGATCAGGGCGATGCATGATGTCACCTCTGGTCTAGAGTAGTCATATATTTGTCCAGGATTTAAACTGTCATTCCTGTTGATTAGGTAAGGAACAAAAGTTGTTTTATGTGAGGTGTTCAAAGGCCCTTGATCTGTTCTGGAGAGGAGCCGGTCAGCCACCAATGTCCTATGAAAAGGCAATAACCATGGCCATCGTAGGGAATTATCAGAATTAAACAGGGTACCCTTCAGCCTAACTTAATAACCTGAAGAGTATGCTGTTCAAAACATAGGCCCATATAAGCAAAATGTCAAATTTTGTCATCCATATATGCAAATGAATTAACTGGAAAAAAACATATCTATAGTGCTTATGAATAGTAGGTCTGAACCCTATTTATAAGTCTCAAGTCTGCAAGAATCTTGATAACCATATGGTGTTGTTGCAGTCCTGGTGGTAAAACAGAACCGATCCGCTGCGTCAGAGCATTTATAAAATGGAAAAAAGAAAGGGATAAAGGTGAGAGACCTTACATGTCTTCAAAAGTTGTAGGTTGGATCTGTGGTCTATTTGAAAAGTTCCAAGGTAATGTGAAGTCCTTTCTTCGGATGAAGTATAGACAGCAAGTCAATCTGAAGGATTGATAAGTTACCGTTCGTTAATGTAGAATTCTTTGAGCTTAGGGAGTAACAAAGATGAAACGGGTCTCAGTCTCTATTATATAATCTTTCATTTCAGAAGTTCTTGACATGTTGCCTGTGTAAGGTGATTAACCGTTTAACCGTTTAATAAAGGTGGCATCTGTAAACAATACTGCCAACAAAAGTTTTTAAACATCTTCAGGATTTGCTGCAAAGTTGTTATAAGGCATCCATATAACATTTGCTATAGTGCCTAATAAATGATTTCAGTAGAAAGGGTGACCTCTACTGGTGTATGTGTAGATCATGTCACTTAAGTTTTGTCATTATAGGCTGAGCAAAAAAGACACAGAGAAGACATAAAAAAAAAAAAAAAAGGAAAAAAAGAAAAAAAAACCCAGGGGGCTGTGGAGAGCGTGTTATCAAAGCTTCAGTAAGGATCCCTTGTTCTTGGGGTTTTGTTGGGGGGAGTCAGGAAGCCCTGAGCATCCGTTTGTTTTGACTTTTTCCCTTTGTTATAGGGGGATTTGCTAGGTGTTGCTCTGTTAGGAGTGGAGTTGAAAGATATTGGAGGCGAAAGGCGGAAGTCTTTGTACCATTCAGGTAAATCAATCAGATCGATCTGTAAGTGATCACAGAATTGTGGTAAGTCTTCAGGTGTTCTTAGTAGGTAGTGTCTGCCATTAAGTGTAGCCTGAATAGCAAATGGAAACTTCCATCTATAGGTTATTCCTTTGTTTCTCAGCACTTCTAGCAGGGGTTTAACTGCTCGTCTGTTGTTCAATGTAATCGGTGAGAGGTCCTGAAATATTTGAATGGGGATTTCATTAAACATAATTTGGTCACTTTGTCTTGCTTTCTGCATAATCTCTTCCTTTAAAGGGAAACTGGTCAGACAGCAGATAATATCCCTAGGGGGGGAGTCGTCAGGAGCGTTGGGTCGTAGTGCCCTGTGTGCTCTATCGTAGTCTATGGGAGATTCCATGGGTCTCTCCAGAATGTTATTAAAGATTGTGTTGAGAGCAGACTTTATCTGATCTGAAGGCACAGATTCGGGGACCCCCCTGACTCTCACATTGTTCCTCCTCCCCCTGTTCTCGAGGTCCTCTAAATGTCTGTTAATTGCAATCAGGTGTTGGGAGTGCGAGGCTGTTATATGGTCTAGTCTTTTGATGGCTTTTTCTCTTACCTTCCCTGCTTTGTCACTAGCCGCCATTTGTTTTGAGAGGTGCTGGATCTCTGCTTTGAGATCAGTAAATGCAGCTGCGAAGGAGCGCTTGATGTCCGCGGCAAAATCTGACATATCCGAGTATGTCAATGGGTGGTCAGAGGGTGTAGAGTCTCTCACCTGCTCATCGGACTCTGCTAGTGATGCAGTTTCAAAGTCCTCATCCTCCTCGTGGTCTGAGGCAGTGGCTCCCGGCGCCATCTTGGGGCCCGGCGTCTGTCTCTTTCCCTTGCTTTGGGCTCTAAAGATGTCCGTGATGTTTCTGCTGGACATATAGGTAGCGGATCGTTGCGGGCGAGTGTGGGATCCTGTCTTATTAATCCTGCCCATGTTTAAATCTTTAAATGGTTGCGTTAGGGCTGGTGAGGTGAGCTTTGTCCCGGAGCTCTCCCTCTAAGCGTCCATCTCCTCCGCCTGTCAAGCCACACCCCCAAATGTATATCCTGACAGTTTTACCTTAACTTGGATGTAAACCCTCACATATACCCAGTGAAGTGAACAGCCTCAGATGATACACAGAGATGAAACAAATCTTCGGTCTTCACTGTTATATACTGTTTAGAAAGTGCATGTCCTGTTAGAATTTTCTCTTCCCGATTCCCCTGTAGCAGTGGATTATTGCTAGACACTGTGAGATAGCTGATTGGAGGAAAGGCACACACCCCTCCCCACACATGCAGAGCTTGTCTGGGAATAGTTTAGCTGTGTGCTAATCTATTTATAGCAACCTCCCCTGACACACTCCCATCTCAGAGAACTTGTCAAAAGTTATCAGGCTGATAACAGAAGAACGGAGCAGGACAAAGCTATGGGACATAGTGCTTTGAAGAGAGTTAAAAAAACACTGCAGATGTGCCCAGCTCAAATTTCATGACTCGGATTTACATCCACTGTAAGTAGCTATGTGTACTCAAAAGGATTTAGCCAAATATGTTCAATCTAAACTTAATGAGAAGGAGGCTCAAACAGAAGTGTATACTTGCCAAAATGTATTGTATACTTGTTCTTTCCCATTGCATTTTTCTTAACTATTGCTTTGTAAAACATTCTAGCATTCCCCAAGACAAAAATAAAATGAACTACAATACAGTAATACCTATACTATACAGTTATAGCACTGGTTCTATATTATTCTTCACTGTGAAGAAATGGTGCATGCATGTGAAATGCAAATTCAATGTGCTTACATTTTTTTTGTTTGGATATGTTAAATTAAATAAAATGTATAAATAAATACATTAAGGCTAGGTTTACATCTGTTTCCACACCTGCAACCACCTGCAACCATATTGCGCTGCTCATAGGAGATGCGCAGGGCTGCCATTCATTCTGATTAAATATCTAAAATAAATAATTTAAATGAGATGTATAATCTCCAAAAATATTGAATTAATTATAGAAAGTCCCCATTAACGGGATAGGTTTGCATCTGTTCCTGCACCCACAACCACCCGCAGCCAAATTGCGCTGATCTAAGGAGAAGCGCGGGGCTGCCATTCCTCATTAAATATCTAAGATAAATCATTTAAATGAGGTGTATAATCTCCAAAAATATTGAATTAATTGTATAAATTTACATTTCCTGTGCACTCTATAATACCATCAGTCAAGAAAAAAAATAAGAGATTCAATATCTAAAAAAACTCAATTTAAGTGATTTATATAATTGCATACATCTCCAATTAATTATATATAATGTAATAAATGAATTACCTAAAATTAATGGAGAATGCTGGTCTTTTACATAAATACTAATAATAGTAGAAAATAAGGCTTAGGATATGAAGGAGGAGGTGAGGAACTGAAGGAAAGGGCATTCCTCACATGTCATATACATATACACCAATTCTAACAATTTATTGTTTGACGTCCAGGACTGTACACTGAAGGTGTAAAAAAAACCCACTAAGAATGTTTTAGTAGATTGTAGTTACCTATTACAAAAATAAGTGCATGCCCTGGAAAAAAAAAACACTCTTCAGGATAAAGGTTTTATATACAGTAGTTTGAAGGAGAGGACACTAATAAATGCAATGATTAGTTCAATAGAAAAAATATTAAATAGAAGCTCTGTTCAAGTAGTACAGATATCAATGGCATGAACCTGACCTTGTAAGGTAAACACATGAAGCATATGAAACTAAAGTGTGATGTAATAATTACATACATTGCATAAAAAAATAAGGTGAAAATTACACCTTGTGATTTGGATGTTTTATATGATCTTTGTGACTGAAAATTTTCTTTCTCAAAAATAGATAATGATCTCAGATCTTGTTATCTACTAACTTTTCAAAGACGAAGAGGTTCACTTATAGTTTGCAGACAAAGTAGTCAGCTATTTACAGAAGATACAGGGTTGCTTTCTGTAAAATATAACAACAGTAAATGTATTTTATATGTTTATGGATTATAAATAGAATATTTATAGAGAGAGAGAGAGAGAGAAAGGATCATATTGTACCCAACTATATAATATTGACCAAATTAAAGAATCAAAAAGGACATCTCTGTTGTAAGTGAAGCCAACTGCAGAAATCACAAAAATATTATATTTGCCAATAGACCAAATAATCATCTTATCAGTATTAACTTTCAGAGTTTAAACATATTTCAGATCATATCATTGTGAAAGTAGAACTAAACCCTCCTATCCTTAATGCTAGGTTCACACTTTAGTGTTTTGATGGATTGCATTTGCGTAGGCACAGCAGCCCATTCCAAAAAAGGTTCATGCACCTCTTCAAACACAAGGCCACAGGAAAATTGCATGGTCTTTTTGTAATTTCCCTGTGGTTCCTGCAAACGTGCTGTGGGCTGATATGCGTGGGGGTGGCATACAGAATGAATGGTAGCCATGCTTGTCACCTAAGTGCAGCACATTTTCACTGAGGTGGCTGCAAATGTGGGAATCATTGCAACTCCGGCACCCGCAGGCATGCGCATAGGTGTGAGGCTAGCATAACAGCCAAGGAAACTGCCATCTTAGCTTGTGTTTGATCTGCATTTTTCATGTTGTTGCACATGTGTACATGACACCAGCCATTTGATAGCTTTATACCTCTTGAGAGCATAAGCAACTGTTATAGTTATTACTAACAGCAAGCCTTGAATGTAACTGTTTTGACAAACAGTTAAATTGATGGATTTGATTTCCACTTTAGCCTATTGGTTAACAGGTTTAAAGTGGCAGAATGAGAAGTTTTACTTTCATATGTATTCATTATTATTAATATTATCATATCATAATAGATAGATACATAGATAGATAGATAGATAGATAGATCAATAGATAAATCAATTCAGTTTTAGCTTTTGAACAATTGAATTCAAACAATGAAACGCCTTTCCTTTATTAGCGTGTCTACATTCTGGATGAAGGAGCAACAGAAACACCTTTGCACAGCAGCAGTGTTAATATGGGGGGGGGGGGGTCGGGGATACATGTTAGATGGAATAGCAAATTTAGATTAATCCCTCACACCTCCCCCTCTAAACCCCCTTCTGTCATTCAGACATATTTTGGGTTTCTTTCTGGTCTTGCATGATTCAATCCCTTTTAATTCCTCTTTGCTGGTATTATTATTAACAATTATTATTATTATTTTTTTCCATAAAGACTTTATTGATTCAATGAGACGGTGTACAGAAACCACCAACAGTAACATAATCACATCAGTGTAGAGGAAAAAATATGACATAGCATGAATAAATGCGTACTTCAGCTACAGTTCAAATTCTGAATTCGAGAGCAGAAAAAACAACTGAGAGTAACCAGTGCATACTTTACTATTAGGGCGAGCGGGTATTCAAGTTTTGGGCAGCAGGCAAAATGAGAGGGAGGGGGAGGGGGAAGGGGGAGGCGTGGGGGAGGGGCGGCATGAGTGCCTAGTGCTGGGTTTGAGGGAGAGATATGAGGTAATTCCTATGATCAACTCAAGAGGTCTGCGATGTCTGGCCGCATCATGACCCAATGACCATTATGGGATATCAGGGTATAATTGGGGGAAGTCTATAGGTGGACTGCTCGATATTCGTTGGTCGTCTGAAAGTGGGACCAGCATGACCACGTCTTTTGGAATTTGTCCGAGTTATCCAGGGAAGAAGCTCCATGTCCCTAACTCTGTTTAGCCGAGCGAACCATTCTTTCAGCGTTGGAGGGCGATTTTGTCTCCATAGGGCTGGGATACACATTCTGGCTGTGTTTATCATATGCATTGTGAGAGACTTCCTGAATGAATGTTTTAATACTCTCGAATGTTGTAGTAGATGTTGTTGAAAGGAGAAATCGATGGAGTATGTGGTGACCCGTTGGATGATTTTATGGACTTGAGACCAGAATGGTTTAATTTGGGGGCAATCACACCAGATGTGTAGCATTGTACCAGGTAGAGAATTGCATCTCCAACAAACATTGGATACCTGAGAGTATATCTTGTGGAGATAAGATGGGGTCCTATACCAGTGGGTGAGAATTTTGTAGTTATGTTCTTGCATTGTGACATTCAGTGTACCCTTATGTGCTGTGGAGCAGATGTCCTCCCAGTCCGAATTGGTGATTATTATTATTTTTTAACCATTTCCTTATGTCTAATATATCCCTGATATTGATATTCCTAACACTGAAAAAAAGAGATTAAGCAAAAATTAAAAGGGTTGAAAATGGAGTGAAATATTATAAACATTCTACGTTAGTTCAGAGCTTCCTATGTAAATAAAATGGGAACGTTTTTGGATTTCAAAGATTTGCAAGAAACATGTAGGTATTAATGTGGCAAGGGGGTATGTGGGCATTGTAAAATTTTTGGTTATGGGAGAGGTATTAGTATATTTTTTAGGGTATTTTCACACTGGGGCAGGGGGTGGGAGCAGTAAAGCACCACTGGTTTCCATGGCACTTTTCCACTGTTATAGCAGCGCTATGGCACTGCTATGCAGTCAGCAGCACAGCGCTTTTAACCCCCCACAAGGGATTAAAAGTGCCGACGCTCCACGCTTACAAGGCTGCATGTACCCGCTTCGGAATCGCTGTCCATTGATTTTAATGTAGGGGCTGTTTGCTAATGGGGTTTACACCACTCAGCACACTGACCAAAGATGCTGCTTGCAGGACTTTTACTAATGTCCTGCAAGCATACCGCCCCAGTGTGAAAGAACTCAGGCTTTCACACTGGGATGCATTGGGACACGTTTTTCAGGGGCTTTACAAGTGCTATTTTTAGTGCAAACGTGCCTAAAAAAAGGCTCAGTGTGAAAGTGGCTTAAGAACTAAATGATAATTGACATAAAGCCTGTGTATGAACTTCTTCATATCTATGTAAAGAAATATACAAGCAAAAATAAATGCCCCAGCATACAGTTTACCAAGCCTTTTTAAAAAATAATTAGTGTTCTTACAATCTTCTTTAATGTTAGCAGAGAACATTAGATGCAGTTTTATTTCTACATACTCCTGCATGGTTGTGTACATTTAAAAATCTTAACAATAAGATTAACATTCATTTTTATTTGGCTTAGCTGGTGTACTTTTGATGCTGGTTTTGATTCCATAGCAAATTACAATGTACAGTAAGTTCAGCATATGTTTACTGAAGCCTATGTGTGCCAGTGTCCACTGGGTGCATGATGGTGTATGGTAAATACTTCAAGGATATAATATGGCTGTTGGCGCATGGCTGATATTTTGGTATACATGCATGTCCATATAAATAATGCACTGTGAGCTATTATCCAATCCTTAAAAAAGATATTGACTCTGATTTACTAAAATAATAGACCATGTTCACTATGAAAGTTGAAAGTGAATTTTCAATTTGAAAAGTCAGTGAGGTAAAACAAAGTAAAAATTTATTTTGCAAAAAATACACAATCATTTATAATGAAAATAACAACAAGATAGGATTGTTGTCAAATGTGATTGGATGATTGAAGTCAGCACAATTTTACCTCATTACCTAAGTGAAAATTCACTTTGCAAAGAAAAATTCACTTCACAATTTAGTAATTCAGCTCCAATGCTATGATTTGATATTCTGGCAAATAACACAAATAAGTCATCTATTTAGCTGCATCCTTTGCTGTTTCCTAGGAAAAGTATTCAACTTGAATTCAAACAATACTAAATATTGCACAACCAATGATTAACAACTGCTGAGACCAAGTCACCCAAACCATATATAGTAGTGTCACTATGCACTGGTTACCTTGTCAATAACTCAGTGACAAACTTGTTTACCTAATCATTTCTACATCAAGTTTAAGGACATCCAAGGCATTTTTTCTACACAGCTTTTCAGCTGATTTTTATTTAATCTAGACAAAAGATGGCAAATAGACAAAAATGCAAGAAAAAAAATGGTTACATTTCTTTTTTTTATGTTAAACAGTTTATTTCCAAATTTACATGTACAATATTTCAATGCACAAACAATTTTCCATGTTCATTTCAGTTATACAATATATAATATCCGTATCCATTACAAAGATTTTGTATTCATTAAATTTCAATATTCCATTTCGTATTATAATGCAATGTTACCTGCATTTCAAACCTACGCTGCCATACCATTCTGGCTTGTAACAATGTTACATACAAACAAGTTACATCCACATATTTTCTAAATAAAGCATATTATGCGAAACTATGTGCATGTCTTTGATGCTTGTAGCCACCGATCCCAAACTTTGTGATATTTTGTTGGGCACCCTCTGTTGATGTAAATACATGTTTTGTATGGTAGGGAAGAGTTAATGCCTATTATCCAGTGAGATAGTTTAGGGGGTGATTGTCTCATCCAATACCTGGCTATGGTTTTTCGGGTGGAAAATAAAGTCTCATGTAAAAAAAAAAATTGGTGAATTTGTCTAAATCTATGTTGGGGAATATCCCCAATAGGCATAGTTTTGGGTCCAGGGTTAGATCCCATGGTATCATAAAGGAAATCCACAGGAGTAAGTGGTAAAATGTGCCTGTTTCGTGAGTGCACAGTAAACGTGTCCAATTGTCGCCTGCTGAATTTAGCTATCTTCAAGGGAGTAAGATATGTGTTGTGTATGATGTAGACTTGGGTCAATCTATCAGAAAGTCTTGGTGACACAAGTTTACACATGTCCAGTGCATCGCTTCACTCCTCATCCTCCATGTTCCCCAAATCCCTCTCCCACCATGGTTTCAAATTGTGTGCAATCTTGGTGAATGAGGGGATAAGAAGCATGTTGTCAAATATTGATATCAATTTCTGAGGATCTTCACTTTTGATTACTTCCATTATAGGATTAGGAATAGATTGTAGTATTGAGTCTGGGAACTGTTTGTGAATGGCACGCCGAACCTGAAGGAATCTAAAGAACATATAGTTTGGAAGTGTAAATTCAGCTTTCAGTGCATCAAATGTTTTTTAAAGTTCCCGCGTCAAGCGGCTGCAATAAGTAATAAATCCCTCGTTTACACCAAATCTCGGGGTCAGGTATTGATAAAAATTCTGAAAGGGTCTTATTGCGTCAAATGGGAGTGATATCATTGTGGGGAGAAATGTCAAGCTTAGCAGAGGCCAGATTCCATATTCGCCTATAGTGGTTTAGGAGAGAGCCCCAGTTCTCTTTCAAGTCGCCGCCACCAGTCTCTACTGCAATTGCACAAAGTGGATCAGAAGTCAGTTGTGTTCAATTAGGGCATAGTAGTGAGTTGAATTGCCTCCTGTCTGTGTTATTGATGTGGAACAATTGAGACATTTCAGATGCGATATAATATACATTGAAGTCTGACAAAGCTGTGCCCGCTAGGTCAGTGGGGTTTTTGAGTAGTCGCCAAGCTAATTTGTGTCTTTTTTTTGTATAAAATTTTGGGAAGAAGTACCATTTTAATAAGGTTGATGCGACCCAACACTCCAAGAGGGAGTCGGGCCCATACTTGTGTTTCAGTTTTAATCAGTGCAAACAATGGTTCCACATTAAGTGAGATATAGTCAGTGGGAGATCTAGTTATATATACACCTAGGTATTTAATCTTGCTTACCTGTTGTGTAGGGGTAGATGGGCTTGTGACTAGGTTGGGGGAGAATAATCAATTGGTAAGATCTCTGATATATCTTACCAATTGATTTTCAACCTAGAAAAGGATCCGAATTGCTCTATTGTTTGCAGTGCTTCAGCAAGAGAGTACAGCAGTGTGTCGTCAGCGTACATACTTGTTTTTCTTCTCAATCTCGCATATGTAAATATAAAGGATTGGACCTGATGGACATTGGAAGTGGTTCTGCTTTGAGGGCATAGAGTAAAGGAGATGGAGGGCAGCCCTGCCTTGTACCACCTGGTAAGTTTAAACATTTTTGATTGCCACCCATTAGCTACTACTTCGGCTTCTGGGTCCTGATAGAGCATTTGCAACCATTTGAGAAATCCAGGGCCAAAACCGTATCTTGCTAGACATTTCCACAAGTAGCACCATTCCACCCAATCAAATGCCTTAGCTGTGTCTAGTGTCACCACTACTCTCTGATATCCTCATGTTGGCGCTGCAGGTTTATAAATACATTTCTAAGGTTAAATGACGTATTCCTTCCCGGTATAAGACCTACCTGGTCCTCATGTACCAGGGAAAGGATAACCTGATTAAGGCATATTGCCAATACTTTAGCTAATGTTTTGATATCGACCTGGAGTAAGGAGATGGGTTGGTAGGATTCTGGGTATCATGGGTCTTTACCAGGTTTGGGTATAAGCACTATAACTGCTTCTCGCAGGGAGGTAGGTAAAGGGTGATTAATTTAGAAATTAGGGTTTCACTGTATTGTGAATAGAACTCAATAGGTAGCCCATTAGAGCCCAGTGACCTGGACCTAGCAAAGCTGGCAATTACTGTTGCAAAGTTGTTCGTTGTTAGTGGTGCCTCAAGTGATTCAATCTGTTCAGGTGTTAGTTGTGGGAAGGTGAGTTCTTCTAGGAAAGGATCTATGGTGTCTGTATCATTACATATAGTAGATGTATATAGAGGGCTGAAAAATTCCCTAAATATTGCTGTAACCTCTACAGGTTCAGTTACCACCCCCCCTGTGGGGCTAATTTTTGTTTAGAAAAGAAAAGTTTTCACCTAGATATCTCATATTGTAGCCGATTAACCACCCTGGATTGCAGTTTAAGGTGGGATGCTTGTTCAAGAGAAGGGTCTATAGGTGTTCGGCGGAGGAGAGCTCCTCTATCGATTTATCAGCAGTTTTAGCTGTAGCAGCCTTCAGTTTATTAATGCGAGATGCGAGATATTAGAGTAGCCCTGACATGTAGCTTAAAGGAGTCCCATACATTCATGAAAGAAGTAGACTATTCATTATCTGTAAAATACCTCTGCCAGTCATTATCTACCTCTTTATCCTCTGGTAGAAGTGAGAGCCAAAAAAGGATTTAATCTCCACATTCTAGTTGGTTTGTCTATTGGTACATTTAATGGGAAGCAGCATGGGCTATGGTCTGAGAGTAGTCTAGGACAAAAAGCTGCTTATTTCTATGCGAGGCATGGTATTATGTGTGGATGAGAAACAGGAAAATGCTCTAGTGGTGGGGTGTTTAGTTCTCCACGAATCTAATAGGTTAAAATTAGATATCAGCATAGCAAATCTAGTAGAGGATGTGCATGTTCCTGTGGGGTAGCTTTCTGAACCTTGGCTAACCCCGGGTTTAATGTAGAATTAAAATTGCCCATCCAAATGTCTGGTATAGACGAGTGTTGTACCATAAATTCGAGACCCTCTGTAAGGACAGCAGTGCAGAATGGAGGTGGAACATAAAAGGCTAAAAGTAAAAGCTGTTCACCATAAATCTTAGCATGTAGAAAGATGTAACATCCTTGTGGGGCAGTTATTGCATCGCACAGTTCAGAATGCAAGGACTTGGCTACGAGCAAGGACACTCCTCTAGCATGGGTAGTGTGGGTTGAATGAAACGCCCAACCTATCCATGGACGCTTGAGGGCAAGTTGTAGGCAACCTTCTACATGTGTTTCAACCAATAAATTAATATCTGCCCTTTGTTTCTTAATAAAGGATAAGACTGCAGAGCATTTTATTCTATCACACAGCCCCCTAACTTGTCCATAAAGGACAAGTTTTATTGCAATTCAGAATTTT
Organism: Glandirana rugosa; assembly: GCA_018402905.1. Classification (NCBI taxonomy): domain Eukaryota; kingdom Metazoa; phylum Chordata; class Amphibia; order Anura; family Ranidae; genus Glandirana; species Glandirana rugosa. Next base: position 671,184 of record BLSH010086033.1, read on the forward strand.
GAACATGCAGTACCATAGTTTCACGCTAGAGGATGTCTTCGCTCTGCAAATGGTGGTGATCATAGCAAGCAGCATAATGTGCATAGGCAATAAAAGCTTAATGAATATGTTGAACGTTATATTCTGAGTCAGCATATAGTTATGGATTGTGCATTGTACATTCAATAGAACATATCCCACCCCACACCCACACAAACACTGACCCCAACTGTGCGCATTTCCCCATAACAAACTTTGAACATTGATGTAAAGCGCAAAAAGCACTTTATCCAGAGAGAACAAAATAAGAAAAATAGGAAACAGAGCCTCGGCTTGTGTAGACTGATGCAAGTTCCTGAGTAAGGGCATCACAAGGTGCATTGGCATGTGGCTTGAGTGGTATATGAAAGGGTATGTTCTAGCCAGAGGCTTTGCCTTCAGTCTTATTCTGGCTGGTGCTGTGTGGGACGAAACTTCGCTGCATAAGTCTTGCACTTTGTAAGACTGCTGTGCCTCTAAAATATATGACTCCAGGCAATAATATAAAGATGTGAAACGTATGTTATTTGAACCCTTAAGGAATTATAATCCCAACCATGCCAATGCAGTAGTGATAACAAGTGTCCAGATAATGCAGCATTGATGCATAGAATACTGTTTGGGGAGAGTATCATCTGCCAAATGGCAGGTAAGTATTGGGATGGGGAGAAAAACCGTACCTTTAACTTCAGTGTAGGAGGAACAAGAAAACAGCAAGATAAGTGAATAGGAGAGCCTCATACAACCTGTTTACAGTACCTATATTCAGCAACTCCTCCATTCCAAAGGGTATTGTAAGCAAACTACAGAAGCTGATTGTGTTGCTTGGGCTGACTTGCTGTTTAGGTTGATTGTTGGCCCCCCTATTGGCTGTATGTCATTCCAGCCAGGAGATAGTGTCTTCAGGGGTCTCAAAAAAGACAACGCGGTCATCTCTTCAATCCTCAGGCACACATGGAATACTTTTGCATGCACAGGCATCTCTTGGCCTCTGTGAAGCTCTGTGTTTCTGTACTTCGGTGGAGAAATCAGGGAAAATAGCCACTTTGTAATTTCTGAGTGGTATGTTACCTTTCACACATGCCATGCTGCATCCCAATCTTTGTAATTGAACATTTTTGCAATAAAGGTAAGCAGTGGGGCCCCCTGAGGGGGAGGTCTGGTAGGCATGGGGTGTGCCCTCTCGACCACCAAGGGGGGAGAAAAGGCCTCTCTGCCATATGTATTGATGAGGAGCTGCTTCAGAAATGCTGTTGGGTCTTTCCCCTCTGCCCCCTCTCATAGCCCAATAAAATGGAGGTTGCATCTGCAGAGTCTGTTCTCCATTTCATCTTGTTTGGAAAGGAGCTGATTGATCTGGTGGTGCATGTGTTCAGAGGCCGTCTGTAATGACGGGGTTGCGTCCTCCACCAACCCAATCCTGGTTTCAGAGGTCTTAACTTTTTCTTTCAGCTTGTGAAGGTCCTGGCGTATCAGGGAAATGTCCACCTTCACCTCTTCAATTTTTGTCGTGAGGGCAGTTTGGAGAAATGAGATGGCTTCTAGAACTCTATCTGTATCTGCCCCTGCTGTCTCACTCCCCTCCAGCGTGGTGTCGCCATCTTCCCCATGGTTGTCTTTTTCTCCTGTCGGAAAATTTCTCGAGTTTAGCAGCCGCATCTGGCTTGGATTTTGGCGGAGACATGGCTGTGCATGTGAGGAAGAGCCTCCAGAGTCTAGCAGGTTCCCTGAGCTGGTAATTGGGTCACAGGAGTAGTGTATTACAGGAGTAATATACGGAGTTCAGAGCACACACTTCCTACTTCATGCTGTGTCAGGCCACACCCCATTGGTTACATTTCTCATAAAATATTTTAATCACGTTTTAATCTTCTATTTACACATTATATTGTACACTGATCTCACAGTTTAAAATGTGGTAAAGCAATCAGTAAAACATTACTTTTAGTATATGATTCCCAGTTACAAGTAGTCTACCATTGAATAATGGGCCCAGGCAAAAAGAGAAAGTACAACATTCCTACTGTACATACTATAATCTTTCACAACAGTCTTGTCTTCCATTGTTTGGTGGAAATGCTTGCCTGATACTAGGTGCTGTAATGTTTCACATTAGCACCCTAGACCTCTGCACAATCTATTTAAAATAAACTAGATTACCTATCTTACAGTCTTCTATGATATTTTTAGCCTGTATACTTACATTTTTTTTCTTTTTAATGAAGCTGTTACTGTAGTTAATTGCATTGAGTGTGTACAGTATTTGATGTATCATAATAATGAACATAATGAGCAAAAAATGTTTTTGTGTAAATATTAAAAAGAGAAAAAATGGTATTCAAACTTACCTGATATGATGCACTTAGCAGAGTTCCAGTTTGATTTGCATGCTCTTCATTTGACGTTTGAGAGCTACTTGGAGTGAAAACTATTAAGTCACTCTTTCGTTGTAATGAGTTTGAACATACTCTGTACCGAGTTTGTTGAGAGTATACCCAACTACCTCCAGTGTTTGAACAGATCTTGTAATTTTCCTTTAGGTCATTCACTTCATCTCTGCATTTTTGCCATCTTATAACAGTAAAGGCAATTAGAACAATGAGAAATACACTTGATATTACACAGATGGCAACAACTAAGTAGATATTTGATTCGGTAAATTCTTCAGCAATTCCTTTGGATTCCTGATTATTATAAAGTATTTCCTCTTCAGATTCCACCAAAGAGATGATAATTTCAGCAACTGCTGTCATGACTGGTTCCCCATGGTCTCGAGCCACCACCTTTAGTCTATATTCTTCATTATCTGAATCTGTAAATGCCCGTTTTACTCCAATTTCTCCTGTTTGCTGAGATATAACAAATGGAGCTTTTCCTGAGAGATCCTTGAAATGATAAGACAACAGAGCATTGTATCCTGAATCAATATCTACTGCTCTCAATCTAGTAATTAAATGTCCAGGTTGAATTGTTTTTGGTGTTTGTATTGTCATTGCAGGAAAAAGTGGCATGAAAGTGGGAGCATTGTCATTGATATCCTCAATAAAAATATTCAGAGTAAGGTTTGAGTTAAGTGAAAGTAGACCAGCATCAGTTGCTTTTATGTGACACTGGAAATAAGTCACCTGTTCATGGTCAAATGAAATTAGAGCAAATACTTTTCCATTCTCTGGATTGATAGAGACATAGGAAGATATGGGGACCCCCTCAACAGTGCTATCATCAATGGAATATGTGAGGAAGGAATTCTGCCCCACATCTGGGTCAGATGCTGAAGCTGTATATATATGGGAACCTGGCGGATTGTTTTCGTTGATCAAGATTGTATCAAAAGGTTTGTGAAATAATGGGGAATTGTCATTTACATCACTAATATAAATGTTTAGGGTCTGTGAAACTGACAGTGGAGGTGTTCCCTCATCCCTTGCTACTATAACAACTTCATACTGAGATATTATTTCTCGATCCAACTTCCCATTCACAGTTAAAGAAAAATCTTTCTTGAATGCTGGATGTATTTTGAAGGGTGAAGAATCAATTATGTTACAGCTCACTTTTCCATTTAATCCTGAATCGTGGTCATGTATACTTATAATGGCAACAGTTGTTCCTTGTGGAGAGTCTTCAGGAACAGACACAGCAAGTGAAGTTACTGTCATCTCAGGGGGATTGTCATTGACATCTACAACAGTCACTAGAACTTTACAATGTCCAACCAATTGGATATCCCCATTATCAACTGCATCTATTTGTATTTCATACATCTGTGCCTGTTCGAAATCCACTTCTCCAATCACTAATATTTCCCCAGTATTCTTGTCCATAGAAAATAGTTTGCTAACATCTTCATTTGCTTTTTTACTAAATGTATACAGTATGTCTCCATTTTTCCCCTGGTCTAAATCCATTGCATTTACTTTTAATACTAATGATCCTTTAGGGGCATTTTCAATCACAATGGCTTGATAAAACGGCTGATTGAATGTTGGAGTATTGTCATTAAAATCTTCCACTGTGATAATGATTTCAGATGTACCACTCAATCTTGGCTTACCACCATCATAAGCTGTAAGTGTGAGATTGTGAACAGCCTGCTTTTCTCTGTCTAGAGATTTCTTTAATATAAGCTCTAATGATTTGATTTGATTCAAGTATTTTTGAAAATCTAGTACAAAATAATCACTGGTACTGAGCTCATAATTTGTAACAGCATTTGTTCCCAGATCTGGATCAATTGCTCCTTCTATATGGAAACGAGCTCCTGCAGGCATTACTTCAGAAATTACAAGGTTACTCACAGAAGATGGGAACACTGGTCTATTGTCATTTATATCTTCTATCTCTATATCTACGAGATACATCTGTACAGGCTTATCCACTATAACCTGCAGAGGAATAATGCACAACTGTATGCCTGGACACAGCAGCTCTCTGTCTATTGTCTCTTTAACAAACAGAATTCCATTCTGCAGATTCACCTGGAAATATTCTTTCTCACCTCTAGAGACAACATGTAACATTCTTGAATTAATCTCACCTAAATCCAGTCCCAGATCCTGTGCAATTCTTCCAACAAAGGTGCCGTGTTTGGATTCTTCTGGGATGATATAATGCAGCTGACACAGAACCACATTCCAAGACATTTGAAACAATAAAAAATTGACTAATCTGCCTTGATAGCGCAAGTTTGTGTTGGACATATCTTAGAATCACTGAAACTGAAGATGGTAGTTTTCCCAGTAAGGATGGCATTAATATTTACTGAAAATCCACAGCAGAGAATAAAAAATCCAGTATGGCCGGCGTTGTTGCAGCAAGGTATACAGAATCAGCAGCAGAAAAGCATATTCAGTCCTCAGCTTCCTGCTATAAATTAGTACAGAGTGACATCTAGTGACTAATATTCAAGTTGCATCTGGTGTGAACAAGTAAATTGAAAGTTTAAATTAAAAGCATGCTTTCCTTTTGAAAAGTCAATTTTAGAATACATTATAAAATAAATAAAAATCTTGACTTTACTGTTTTACATATTTTTCTTAGTGAAACATTTTTATTTTTAGAGGATAAACGGCTACTAAATATATGTTGTATATATTTAGTTACATTTTTGAGGTTATATACCTTTATCTTTTAAAATGTGTAAAATTCAGTTTCTAGATAGCCAATAGACATATGATTTACACATTTTATAACAACAAAGTCCAAAAGATTCAGTAAAATATTTGTTGGTGTCACTAAAACATGTGTTTATACTTAATTCTAAATATAATTTGTGTACTTTCTTTAAACATTTTCAATTTATAATTTTTAGTTATGTTAGAAATGTTTATATTTCACAATGTGAAAATTGTTTTATTTGATATTGTTTTTGCATCTGTAGCTGAAATGTGTTATACATAAATACCTATAAATAAAATATAATTGAAAATCAAAAATTAAAGATTAAATACATATCTGACAGTAGGCCCCTAAAACTGATATTTGTGTATTCCTGACTTTCTGATATTTACGACAAAAAGTTTTTGTCTGATTTTAAATACACATAATGCAACTAATGTAGTGAAGTTGTTTTTTTTTTTTTTTTGTCACAGCTTGATACAATTCTAAGGAATATTGCTATTAAATACCTTTGCTTTCCAAGCGCACTTCTACTCATGATCATGAAAAACAGTACTACTTTTGGATATTAAAGAGGAAGTGAAGTGAAATATCAAGTTATTTGTTTCATGGAAAAATAGTTTTACATCTATAGCCAAGTGGTAAAGAACATCCAAAGGCATTAACCAAACTTTTAAGGTAAACAATAAAAAGGGGCATATTTATAAAGCAGGAAATGTGACATTTACCATTTTTTTCTGCAGGTTAACCTTCCTGATACATTCCTGATACATGTGTTTTTGATTTACAGTGAATGAGTAATCACCTGTTAATGTTTGGTGAATATCACATTCTCTGCTTTATAAATATGTCCTAAAGTACATAAAATACAACTTGATGTGATGGGTATATCTGCAACATATTAGTGAATTCCTTTTCCTATGATTATATTATGAGTATATTATACCAGATATACACAGCAATGCAAGGATAGTGATCAATATCTTGGTACAGTTTTCTTTAACTTTTAAATTAGTATTTAAACACATTTACTAACTAGAATGGGTTATCTAAATATTGTTATTGGTAAGCTTGCTGGCTTTCTTTGTCAGAAAAGTATGATTATGCGAAAAGGCTTTTTTTAAACAAAATATTTAATTCTATGCTTCTTTTTCAAAAAGGAATTATTCATAGTTTCCACATAATTCAATAAACAAGATTTAACAAAACTGCTTTACTTACAGAGTTGACAATTTTCACTTAATAAAATGAGTAAATATTTTGTATAATGTATTCAATAATGTAATCTAGTCAAAAACACTGAAATTTGCTCAGGTGCAGAATTGTCCCTGTCGTCACTTTCAGTGTCTGATGATAAATCTCCACAAAAATCAGAATCACTCAATTCTGCAAATGATTCTTATTTACTATTGGTGTTTTCTAGCTAATCAAAAAAATGTTTTTGACGTAAAGGGACGCTTTTTTATGCCATGGACGTTCTCAAGTTTCCAGGCAGAAAGAATGGCATATATAATATAAAAGTGCATGCATGGCACAGGGCAAACCACTAGGGACAAAGGGGATGTGAAATGATTTCATACAGTAATGTAATCTTACAGATTACAGTGTACTGTATGTATACTGTATGTGTCACTATTTGAATTTTCCACCAGGCTCCGCCCCCGTGCAACGCGACGCTCGCAGGGAATGGAGCCCGGCACACAGAGGCATCACGCAGACACAGCGGGGGAACATCGCTGGATCCCGGGGGCAAGGTATGTAACACTGCCTGGATCCAGTGATGCCATCCCGAGTGTGGCTCGGGGTTACCGCTATTTGCAGTGAAAACTCACCCCGAACCACACTCGGGAATACCATCAAGGAGGTTAAAACAGCCATTTACATAAATAGACATCACTTCAATTTCACTTTAACAAATTGAGTAAAGCAGGTTACCCTTCTCAGGTACTTGACAATAGGGAGTCATCGCTGGGCCTGATAAATAAAAAAAATACATATGTATTGCAGGCCTGCGTAAGTACCTGGATGTATGTAAGTGATTGTGATCCCTGAACCTAGCTAATTACATGCTGGTGTGTACAATGTGTTTCTAGCATTCCATGTGTGTTAAACATTCAAATAATGCTTCTTTTGTGCCTTCTGTTGCATAAAATGCAACAAGGGATATACATGTCATCATTTTACCTGAAAGTAAACACATTGTATTAAAAACTAATTTGGGAGTATAAAAAACCCCATAAAAAATATGCAAGTGCTGGCCAAAACAGCAGGTTGAAAAAACAAATCTTCAGCACTATCCAGCATGTCAATAGGATCTTACCATTGAAATCTCAGTACTGATCTTCAGTGTATTAAATTTTACACATGACTTTGTGTGTGTGAATGTATGCATGTGCACATAAGTATACATAATAAATGTAAAACATTTTAAAATGTGTTCTTTTTACAATCTCCTTTAATGATTGCAGTGCACACTAAATGTGGGTTTCATATTAAAATTCTTAACAGCAATTAGACGGACACTTCAAAACCCATTTTTAAATTTAGAATTACCATGTCTTAGCCGGTGCAGATTTTGGTGTTGGAGAGTACATTCCATAGAAACTCTAATTTTTCAGTAAATTCAGAATATGTTAATTGAAGCCTATGGGTGGCTATGCCCATGCAAACAATGAGTGCATTGTAAATACTACAAGGATACAATTTGGTTGTTTGTTTATAATTGATGCTCTTTTGTACATGCATATCCATTGATAAATCTGGCCATGTGATTCATAACTAAATCCTGAAGACAATTATCCTGATTTACTTAAAGAGTACAGCATGTTCAATCTTGAATGTGAATTTTTAATTGGTAAAGTGAGGTGAAATAAAAATAAAAATTTGCTTTGCAAATAATACCAATTTGTAAGCTAAATGAAAGCAAAAGAGGATTTTCCCTTGAAGATTAGATAATTGAAGTCAGCACAACTTTGCCATATTTACTAAGTTTAGAGAAAATTCACTTTGAAAAGAGAAAATTCACTTAGCTTAGTGAGTCAGCCCCAATAATATGATCCAATATTCTGGCCAAATGTTTACAAATACATAATTTATTTAGCTGTAACCTTTACTACTTCCAAGGAAAAGTGTTACATTACAAAAAAAACAATATTAAATATTGCTCAATCTCTTCACAACCAGAGATAACTCAAGTTACCCAAGCCAAATATAGCAGCATTAGGATGCACTGGCTAACTTGACAATGATTCTATGATGATCTTGCCTACCTAGGCTTTTATTTGCTACACTGTTTATAAAAACCCTGTTTAAATTTTATTAAATCTGATAAATAGACACAAATGTAAAAATATACATTTCTATGTAATGCATACGATCTGTTAATCATGTTTTAGGTTTTTTTACCTAATAAATTGTACATTGGTCTTACTCTTTAATATGTGGTAAAGCATTCAGTAAAAATGGGCCTTTAACTTATGATTAGAGTTGAGCGGACACCTGGATGTTCGGGTGGTTCAGCCGAACTTCGCGAAAAAGTTCGAGTTCAGCCCCGAACTTGACCCAAACTTCACCCCGAACCCCATTGAAGTCAATGGTGACCCGAACTTTTGGGCACTAAAATGGCTCTAAAAAGTCCTGGAAAGGGCTAGAGGGCTCCAAAAGGAATCAAAATGGGGGTAACGGGAGATCGGGAAAGGTCCTGAAAAATCTCGGTAAAATCACGGGTTTTCAAGCCCAGTGGTAACTGAAGTTACCCCAAGCCCCACTTCAAACCCAGTTCAAGCCCCGACTTGAGCTTGAAAAAGCGCTTCAAGCCGACTTGGTGGGCTTGTAGGTCCACAGGCGAGTTGAGATTAGTATTCAATTTCCGGGTAAAAATGACTTACGAAATGGTGTATAATTTCTCATTCTGGTTACATGTTAAATAATCCATTTTTTTGGATTTTGTACTAATTGTCTAGCATACGTAATGTATCTTTACATATAAAAATGTAAACACAGATAAATAGTCTAA
>BLSH010086033.1:700554-716557 GCA_018402905.1 Glandirana rugosa
TTTATATAATAAATGTCATTCTTTCTGCCAGGAAACTTGAGAATGTCCATAGCAACCAAAAAGTGTCCCTTTGCGTCAAAAGTGGTTTTTGATCAGCTAGAAAACACCGATAGTAAATAAGAATGATTTGCAGAATTGAGTGATACTGATTTTTGGGGAAATTTATCATCAGCAACTGAAAGTGACGATAGCGACAATTCTGCAACTGAGCTTATTTTTAGTTATTTATTATATTATAATTTATGATTTCATTTTTCAAACTTTTTCATACCCGGGATGTCTACTAGACTCTTGTTTGGACAGATTTAAGTGAGTTATTCCTAAGAATTACAGGCCTACAATATAAAACGCCAAATTTTCATGCAAAATAATTGTACCACTTTTGGAACAAAATTCCAGACAGAATCATACCGCCAGGGAGGTTAATAGTATAATATGATCTCCAGTCTTTTAAAAATACTTGTTAAATATTCCATTAATAAAACCTGACATCCCATGTATTATACAAGGACCATGATCAGAATATCTCAAAATCTAAACAATCCCATATATATGCTATATACACATGGGAACCAAATGGATTGTTTTTGATAAAGTGAAGTCACTGTCATTTCATGGAGATTGTAATTGCCATCTATAGTCACCTTGCAATGTCCAAACCATTATCCACATCATCTATTGTATTTTATTAAGAAAAAGTGTGTAGTAAAGTAAACATTATAAATAGACAGCACATTGAAGTTCAAAAAACGGAAGAAAAAAAAAAAAAAAATATATATATATATATACAATCTTGTGGATGAAAATAGCCATAAAGAAGAATATACCGTATATACTCGAGTGTAAGCTGAGTTTTTCAGCACATTTTTTGTGCTGAAAAAGACTCCCCTCGGCTTATACTCGAGTCAGTGTCTGTGGGTGATGAGTAGATTCACATTACGCAGAGTGTGCTGCTTCAAAAAGCCACTCTGTGCATGAAACTGTGAGCTAATTACACTGGAATGCAGAGAATGCTGAGAGAGCTGTCAGATTTTCAACTTGATGTCGGAGGTGGGCAGGAAGCATGGGTGTTAGTTGTTCAGTCCCGCTCACCCCCAATCTCAGTGAAAATCTTCAGCTCTCTCTCTCAGCATTCTCTGCATTCCAATGTAATTAGGTCGCAGTTTCATGCACAGAGTGGCTCTTAGAAGCAGCGCGCTCTGTACATTGTGAATCTACCATACTCATCTCTTCTGTGTCCTGGCTACAATCCCTGTGTCCTGGCTACAATCCCTGTGTCCTGGCTACAATCCCTGTGTTCTGGCTACCATCCCTGTGTCCTGGCTACAATCCCTGTGTTCTGGCTACAATCCCCGTGTGCTGGCTACAATCCCTGGGTTCTGGCTACAATCCCTGTGTCCTGACTACAATCCCTGTGTTCTGGCTAAAATCCCTGTGTCCTGGCTACAATCTCTGTGTTCTGGCTACAATCCCTGTGTCCTGGCTATAATCCCTGTGTTCTGGCTGCTGCATTTCCCACCCTAGGCTTATACTCGGGTCAATAACTTTTCCCAGTTTTTTGTGGTAAAATTAGGTGCCTCAGCTTATATTTGGGTCGGCTTATACTCGATATATACGGTATATACGGTATATACGGTAGTGAAAAATATGGATTTAAATGCACAGTCCCATGATAGGATAAGCAATATAAACTTATTGGTGAAAACAATTCCATGCAAAGATGTGCACAAAAAATTGGTGGTGACTTGAAAAGTGAAGAGGTGATCCAGTACAGTGCTCCAGAATCATCCACCGCACCCCTGTGAAATGGACACTCATGGGAAAAGCTGGCTGCCCTTACAGCAGCAAACACACACTCAGTGAAGATCTACCATCCAGATGTAGCTGTAGTAAATAAAGCTCACTGGGAGCCAGATAAAGTCTCCATAGTGTAGTATTTATTGGAATTGTAAGTTAAAAGCCAAAATAAAATGAATCATTAAAACAAATGACAATGGGTGCCACTGCTGACCCAGTATCGCACAGTGGCCTGACATCAGCACTATTGTCTGCTCCCCAAAGCTTTTCATCCAATAGGACATTATCAAGGGGTCCTCTAGTGTCAGACGTCAAATTCCTTAACATAGCCTCTCAAAACTGTTCAAATCACAGTGTCTCCTTAGAGAAATGGCAAACAGGAAGTGATCCGTCGGTCAGTTTTCCGGTTTCACTTTAACAATTTTTTGAACTTTATTTCAATGTGCTGTCCATTTATACCACAGTATTCACATCTCATTTGGCGCTATACACTTTTTCTTACGATTATTTACAAGTTTGGGATATTACTTATCTGTGTCAGCTGCTGCCCAGTCACAATGTCACAAAGATATATCTTTTTTTATTTTATTTGTATTTTATACATTAACACCTGTTCAAAATCCACTTCCTCAATAACTTTTATTTCCCCTGTATGCTTGTCTAAACGAAACACTGATGATATCTTCATTTGCTTTTTTAACACATATATATGATACATCTCCATGTTTCCCCTGGTCTAAATCTGTAGCATTTACTTTTATTGCTAATGATCCTTTAAGAGCATTTTCAATCACACTAGCTTGATAAATTGGATGATTGAATGTTGAAGCACTATCATTAGAATCTTCAACAGTGATTTTAGGTGTATCACTTCATTTTTTTTAATACAAGTTCTAATGATTCAATTTGATTCATATATTTTTGGAATCCTAGTGCAACCTAGTGCAAAATAACAACTGTCACTGAGTTCATAATTAGTAACATAATTTATTCCAAGATCTCAATCAATTGTTACCTCTATATATTGTCATTTATATTTTCTATATTCACCCTATACATCTGTATCCACTATAACCTGCAGAGGAATAATGTACAACTGTATACCTGGACATAGCAGCTTTCTGTCTATTTTCTCTTTAACAAAAATAACTCCATTCTCTAAATTCCTCTGAAAATATTTCAGGCCAAAATATATGTTGTTTATATTTGAGGGCTGTATTTATTCTTGAGATTGAATACCTTTATCTTCTAAAATGTATAAAATTCAGTATTGTTATATATATTTAGAGCTAGCTACACATATGATTTGTGATATAACAAAGGCCCAAAGGTTCACTGAAATAATTGCTGGTGTCATGAAAATATTTGTATAAACTTAATTCTAAATATTATTTGTCCATTTTCTTTCCACATGTAATTTGTAGAGTAAACATATCCTATTTATGGTATATAAAAATCCTGCGCTAAGGCTAATCAGGTATAACTCAACAAGGTGATATAAAAGATGATATGGGGAAAGCTGCCCTCCTGACTTTCCAAATGGAAAAATTATATAAAACAGCACACAGGGAGATGGCGCTATCCCTGGAGGTTATGATCCTCCTTGGATAAAGGCTTATTGCAAGAAAACCCCCAATCATAAAACAATATATATGTGAGAATAAATAATGTGAATAAAGTGACAGCGTGTGTAAATCTTGTGCATTTCACATCAAAAAGGTTAATACTTAGAAATACGGTATAACGTCCATAGATAATAAAACCCACATGTGAAAGATGTGTCAAAAGTATAAAAATGAAAATATAAAAAAATAAAAATAAAAACACAATAGTCCCTAGGGAATATTTATCCAAATCTTGAAACAATGTGTTCAGTGACTTGTCAGTGATAGTTCATCAACATTTTCAAGGTGATCTGGTGACTTCACACTGTGCTCCCCTCCTGTGTCCCCACTCACCAGAGCTGGGCACCCCTGCAGGGGTAGCTCGCATGTGCTGAACCTCTTTCCCGGTCAGCTCGGGGTAGAGCGCCATCTCCCTGTGTGCTGTTTTATATCCTATTTATGATTTTTAGCTATGTTGCATTAAATATTTTGCAACGTGAAAACAGATTTATTTTACATATTTTCTTTCATCTCTAGCTGAAAGGTGCTACTATGTTACCTTAAGCAAATATATGTTGAATCATCCTTTTCAAATACGTGTATACATTATATGGAAATTGCTTAGAATGCATCTCACTAACAATATAGTTACTCATAAAAATAGCTCTCATGTAACATTTAAAAAACTCAATTGATGGCATATAATACAATTCTGTGCATCCAAATGTTAGCAGAATAATGTCAGACATATGCCTGTTTATGTTTTTAATTTGATTCTTAGCATAAAATTGCAGTAACAATGTGTTTTTCTTACATACAAAGTAAGCATAATGCTGTATCTGACTACTGGCAAAATAAATTCTATATACATGTACTGTCAACTATACCTACTGTTGGGGAGATGTCTCTGATTCTAGCCTTCACATTTCTGTTTAAATAGTTTGTATTGTTTTTTCAGAGGAGAGTATCAATAAATACTCCTGAGCAGTGGTTAAAATGTCTGATAAGAGTGACAAACAGTGAAGATACATTCTCAAGTAAAGAAAAATTATGTTTTCAGGGCCTTAAAAAAACTTACAGGCCCTTACATGGGCCTACACAATCGGGTCCATGGCCTATGCCATTGTTTAGTTCCATAGTTCCTGAAAGAGGATAATATGGGCTTAAGGGGTGGTGTGGAGATACCTAATAAAATAAAGGGGCTGTAGACTCTCCTAAGGAAGGAAAATTCAGGGAAGGAGAACACGGGCCAGATGTGGGATTAGGAAGTGAAATCAAAAGAGGAGTGGGTAAGGGGGGTAATGTAAAAGTGCATCCCCTTCAGGCTTGGATTCAGGGGCCTAAGTGTATGCTAGAAGTAACCAGGCTCAAAGGGTTCAAAGATGGGATGCTTGAGTGAGCCACAGTTTCCATATTTTAGGAAATTTAGATTGTGAGCATTGTGTTCACACGATCTTTTACTTCTTGGAAGTGAATTATAGGCTTCTTCCAAGCTTTGGCATTGGCATCATTTGTTTAGCAGCCAGAAATAAGTATGTGGCTAATTTCTAAAAAATGCCTAAAATCATATGGTATAGACGGGCCATCCTTGCATCTTTAGGGAGAATATTATGGAACAGAGTTTGCAAGAGGCCAAACGTTCTGGACCAAAATGCAGTCAGCATTATATGGGACAACCAGCTATGTATTACATCCACATGTTGGCCATATCCTCTAAAGCAGTGGTTCTCAACCCTGTCCTCAAGTACCCCTAACAGGCCATGTTTTGTGAATTTCTCTTAGATAAAATAGCTGTCCAAAATACCAAACCATTGACTCTGATTTAAAGCACCTGTGCAAGGTAAAGGAAAACGAGCAAACATGGCCTGTTGGGGGTACTTGAGGACAGGGTTGAGAACCACTGCTCTAAAGCATCTATCACTGTAATTCATGATAGCATGAGATATGCAAGCAGTTAACGAATGCCACTGAATGACAATATTTGAATTAAAGGAACACTTCACATATTCTGATATTCAGATTCTACTCGAATCCTCCTAGTCTGAAGAGTCAAAAATATCACAGTCCAAACTCTGGATGTACAAGGTAGATGAATGGGGTCCCCATGTATACAGGGTGGAGTATAGAAGATAAATAAATCTGGAGGAAGCTGGTGAGTGCAGAAACATATGTTCAAATACTGATTTTGTATATGGAAATTCAGAGTTCTTCCTGAGATGAGATCTAATGTTGAACATGGAGGTAGCAGTAATATTCTGTGTTAGATGATTAGTAGTGTTATTGCAAGGGTCCCCAGGATGGAAAGAAGTGTAGTGTTAAGAAATGGTGTACATGAGTAAAGCCATGAGTAGTCCACCAAGCAAAAGATCTTGGCTGGTCCGTGCCCAGGGGAAATAATTGATTATAAAGAATTGGTAATGAAGGTTGAAAATTGGACATTAATTTGTATGAATATCCCATAGTTTTAAGCTATGCGACATAAGTGGGCAAGCTTTGTGTGTAAGCCACAGAAAGGCTGTAAGTGGGATAAAATCACAATTTGGTAGCTCCAAAAAGACTTAAACTGGCACATCTGAGTTAGCATGTAATAAAGAGTTTTTACATTTGGGTGGCTTTTTATGATTTTTCTATATTGGAAACCCCCAGACCTTCCTGCAGTCTATGCACAAAAAGAGTAGAGCAAGGTACCCTCGTTCATCTGTAAGCCCAGATAAAAGAGAGGATCTATATTGTGAGTAAACATAAGTAAAAGGATAGATAATAATGGGTAAGGTGTGAAAATTGTACAGGGCTTTGGGTACGATTGTCAATTTTTATCTTGTTAATATGACTGATCCATGGCAGATATGGAAATTTCCTCCATTGCAGGAGGGTGGATAGGGATCCTAATAAGAGAATATAATTTGCAGAAAACCATTGTGAGGGGTTAATTTCCACATAATCTAGTGTCAAGGTCATCCAATGGTAGGGAAATGTGATTGTATTTGTGAAGACTAGTCTTTACATTTGATTTATGTATTATGTCATATGTTTTGTTATGTTATGTTATATTAACTTACATTATGCTGTTTGTTGTACTTACCTACGAAATAAAAGGTTAAAACATTTTTTTCATGTGTTTAGTCAGATAAATACAGAAAACTGCATATACATATTTCATAATTGCATTTTTCTCCAACAGTTAAAGTTTTATACTAATTTTCACACCTTTGCCAGGATATTCTTAAATCTTTTTTGTAAAAGTGTTGTTTAGAGAGCTCAAAATTCAACTTTTATGTTACAGAGACAGCTGAATAAGTCAGTGGCATGAGTTACCGTAGCCCCTTTGTTGTACTCTTTGTAGCTTCACTAATTTTCATTTAGTAAGACAGTCTTAAAGAAGTCCTCTGTTGTAAGTAAACTCCTGATGTTGTGTAACATCAGTGTCATAGATACACCTTGTCTTTCTGGAAGTTGCTCCTTTTTTTGTCACATCCTGATGTAATTTTTAGGTTTATTACAATGAAATACCTTTCCTTTCCAGGGACACTTTTTACACAGGATCATTAAAAGCTGTACTACTTGTGGATATGAAAAGAAGGTGAAGAAGGATAATGAGGAACTTTCTCCATGTTAGAAATACTGTGTATATACACTATATTACCAAAAGTATTCGGATGCCTGCCTTTACACGTCTGTAGGGTTCAATATTGAGTTGGCCCACCCTTTGCAGCTATAACAGCTTCAAATCTTCTGGGAAGGCTGTCCACAAGGTTTAGGACTGTGTCTATGGGATTTTTGACCATTCTTCCAGAAGTGCATTTGTGAGGTTAGGGACTGATGTGGACAAGAAGGCCTGGCTCACAGTCTCCGCTCTAATTAATCCCAAAGGTGTTCTATTAGGTTAAGGGCAGGACGCTGTGCAGACCAGTCAAGTTCCTACACCCCAAACTTGCTCATCCATGTCTTTATGGCCCATACTTTGTGCACTGGTGCGCAGTCATGTTGGAACAAGCATCCCCTCACTGAAAAACAACCCCATACCATAATCCCCCTCCACCAAATGATTTGAACCAGTGCACAAAGCAAGAGTCCTGACCTCAACCCGACAGAACACCTTTAGGATGAATTAGAGTGAAGACCAGAAGAGTTGAAGCTGTTATAGCTACAAAAGGTAGGCCAACTCAATTTTGAACCCTATGGACTAAGACTGGGGTGCCATTAAAGGCAGGCATCCCAATAATTTTGGTAATATAGTGTATGTGTATATATATACAGTATTTATATATATATATATATATATATATATATATATATATATATATATATATATACAGTATATATGCCTGGTACCATTTTCCTTGCATTCCAGGCCCTGGGGTTCACTTAGAACCTATATATATTTGTGACTTATTACAGAAATAAGTGTATGATAAAAATAGCATTCTTCAGGCTACTATATTGTTTGATCAAGAGGATGCTAATAAAGCCAGTTATTAGTTAAGTAAAATATTTTTACATCTATGACCAAGTGGTAATGGACAACCAAAGACATTAACCAAACCAAACATTACAAAGGGGTATATTAATAAAGCAGCAAATTAAAATTCACCAAATATTCACAACAGGTTAACCCTCCTAATACATGTTTTTTAATAAACAGAGAATGATTAGTCCGATTATTTTCGGATAATTCAATGAACAGGGCTTAATGAGGCTGATTTACTTATGGAGGTGAGAATTTTAACTCAATAAAATCACTAAATATTCACTTTAACTACTCAGTCATGTTAAAAAAACAAATTCCTGTTTAATTATCTTCACATGACTGTGTATTTAAAGTGGCATTAAACTTTATTTATCACTATGCTCTCAAAAAAATCATACATACAAATCCACTACTTAATGGCCCTGTAACCTATTTTGCATGACATGATTTCTTACAGTGATTTTCTGCCTCATTGTAAGTCCTACACAAACTACCAAAACCCTCCTTTCCCCATTGTACTTCCTTTAAAATGAACAGTACATGTTAGTTGCAGTCATGTGTAATGCTCTATGCATACTACAGATCCCATAATCCTTAAGCCATAGTCCATAGTCTATAGTTCACATTGGGAGCAAGCAAGAGAGAATGAATACATTCCTACTTACAGTGGAACCATGGAGAACAAATGTAGCCACCGTCTAACAGGAAGTTAGCAGCAGCAAAATAAAAAAAAAAAAGTAATCTGAGATTTGGAGGAGGCTGAGAGCAATGGAAGTTAAGTTTTTTGAGATAAGAATACATACTTGAATAGTATAATGTATATAGATTTTTTAATCCAAAGTTTAGTGTCCGGTCAAAATTCACTTTTTGAATCTGCTAGATAACGAGTTTATGCGATAAAACAGATTTAAATAATATTGTAATTAGACATATATTTTAGTTAGAAGGAAATATATTTAAAACAATGAGTGCGTGTTCAGCATTTGTTGGTGTTACTTGTAAATAGTTTTCTACTTCCATTGTCTTTCCTTATCACATTTCACATGGGTTGTAAACAGAAGCCTTATTAAATCCTCAAATCAGGCTGAGCCCAATATACATTTACTAGGTGTAGTGATCAATTAGGGTGCATTGTATTAGCCACTGTACAGAAAGGAAAGGTGGATATAATGCATTGTGACCAAGCTATGCACTCTCTTTGTCCTGGGGACACACAAGCACTCAGTATGAACAGATCTGAACTGAGATATAAACTAACGTTATACTTTACTTGTACTGTACATTATATTGTAAAGATTGTTTTCTGTTCAATTTATAAAGATCATGTAAACCGATGTACTTAACCACTTCAATACAGGGCATTTTCACCCCCTTCCTGCCCAGACCAATTTTCAGCTCTTAGTGCTCTCACACTTTGAATGACAATTACTTATGTCAGTCATAAAACATTGTACCCAAACACAATTTTTATAATTTTTTTTCACACAAATATAACTTTCTTTTGGTGGTAATTAATCACCACTGGGTTTTTTTTTTTTGCGATATACGTGAAAAAATAGTGAATATTTTGAAAAAAAACACTTTTTTTAGTTTCTATTATAAAATTTTGCAAATAAATTATTTTTGTTCATACATTTGGGCCAACGTTTATACTGCTACCTATCCTTGGTAAAAAAAACAAAAAAAAAAACAAAAAAACAAAAAACAAATTAGTGTATATTATTTAGTCTGTGTGAAAGTTATAGAGTCTACAAGCTATAGTACCAATCATTGAAAATTGATCACACCTGATTACACCTGATGTACTGATGGCCTATCTCAATTCTTTAGGCTGTGGAATGTCAGGACAGTACAAATACCTCCCAAATGACCCCTTTTTGGAAAGTAGACATTCCAAGGTATTTATTAGGAAGCACGGTGAATTTTTTGAAGTTGTAATTTTTTCCCACAATTCTTGGAAAAATTACGATTTTTTTTTTTTTAAACAAAATTGTCATATTAACAAGATATTTCTCACACAGCATAGGTATACTTGCAATGACATCCCAAAACACATTTCAACTACTCATCCTGAGTATAGCAATACTACAGGTGTGAGACTTTTAAACAGCCTGGCCACAAACAGAGGCCCAACATCCAAGTAGCACCTTCAGGCATCCTAGGAGCATAAATTATATATATAATTTACTGACTACCTATCACAATTTTAATGCCCTGGAGCACCAGGACAATCAAAACACCCACAAAATGACCCCATTTTGCAAAGCAAACACCCCAACATATATTCTATGAGCCATTATGAGTCTTTTGAACATGTCATTTTTTCCACAAGTTTTTTTTTGGAAAATGTGGAAAGAAAATGAAAACACATTTTTTTTGCACAAAGTTGTCAATGTATAAGATATTTCTAACACATAGCATGTACATAGCAAACATTACTCCCCAAAATACATTCTGCTACTCCTCTTGATTATGGCAATACCACATGTGTGAGACTTTTACACAGCCTGGCCACATACAGAGGTCCAATATGCAGGGAACACTGTCAGGTGTTCTAGGGACATAAATTACACATCTCATTTTCTGACTACCTATCACACCTGTGAAGGCCCTAGAGCTCTTGGACAATGAAAATGCCCACAAAATGACCCCACGAGACAGTTACTCAGGTACTCTGATGGGCTGCAGATAGGTACTCGGTTACTCTGATGGGCTGGAGACAGGTATTGTGTTACTCTGTTGGGCTGGAGACAGGTACTCGTGTACTTTGATGGGCTGGAAACAGGTACTTGGGTACTCTGTTGGGCTGGAGACAGATACTCAGGTACTCTGATGGGCTTGAGACAGGTACTCTGGTACTCTGATGGGCTGGAGACAGGTACTCGGGTACTCCGATGGGATGCAGATAGGTACTTGGGTACTCTGATGGGCTGCAGATAGGTACTCAGGTACTCTGATGGTCTGCAGATAGGTACTCTGATGGGCTGCAGATAGGTACTCTGATGACTTAGAGACATGTGCTCGGGTACTCTGATGGGATGAAGACAGGTACTCGGGTACTCCGATGGGATGCAGATATATACACGGGTACTCTGATGGGCTGAAGATAGGTACTCAAGTACTTTGATGGGCTGCAGATAGGTTCTCCAATGGCTTGGAAACAGGTACTTGGGTACTCTGATGGGCTGGAGACATGTACTCGGGTACTCTGATGGGATGCAGATAGGTACTCAGTCACTCTGATGGGCTGGAGACAGGTTCTTAGGTACTTTGATGGGCTTGAGACAGGTACTCAGGTACTCTGATGGGATGCAAATGGGTACTCAGGTACTCTGATGGGCTGTAGATAGGTACTCCAATGGCTTGGAGACAGGTACTAGGGTACTCTGATGGGCTGGAGACAGGTACTCAGGTACACTGATGGGATGCAGATAGGTATTCGGGTACTCTGATGGGCTGCAGATAAGTACTCTGATGGCTTGGAGACAGGTACTTGGGTACTCTGATGGGCTGGAGACAGGTACTCAGGTATTCTGATGGGATGCAGATATATACTCAGGCACTCTGATGGGCTGCAGATAGGTACTCAGGTACTCTGATGGGCTGGAGACAGGTACATGGGTACTCTGATGGGCTGCACATAGGTGCTCACTCAGGTAATCTAGGCTGCAGATATGTACTCAAGTACTCTGGACTGCAGATAGGTAATCTGGTATCCTGGGCTGCAGATAGGTACTGGGCTGCAGATATTACGCAGGTACTCTGGGCTGCAGACAGGCACTTGGGTACTCTGATGGGCTGCAGATATGTATTCGGGTACTCTGGGCTGCAGATGGGTACTCTGATGGGCTAGTGACAGGTACTTGGGTACTCTGATGGACTGGTGACAGGTACGTGGGTACTCTGATGGGGTGGTGACAGGTACTTGGGTAGTTTAATGGACTTACAGACAGGTACTCTGCTACCCTGATTGGCTTACAGATAGGTACCCTAATGGGCTTACAGACAGATACTCCTATGGGCTTATAGACAGGTACTCTTTATTTTGGGGGCAATCGGGGCACAGTACTGTAATACAGTAAATTGTTGTTTCTAGATCTCCTCACACACTGAGGAGGAGAACCAGTTAACAGTGAGTTAGAGCCATTTGTTGACATTTGTGACTGGCTGAGATTGGGGGGGGGCTCACAAACGTCGAGAATGGGCAGACATCATATGACACCCGCCCAGAGGGATGAGAGTTTCCTGACGGTGTCATTTTACAATACACCGTTAGGAAAGTGGTTAAACTGTACATTGTTTTGTAAATACTGTTCAGTGTGTAATTTGTATATATATTGGGCAACCTTATCAATAAATGTATATTGCAGATTGAACTACTACCTTTCTTCAAGAATCCTCAGAACTGCATGTGTATATTTAGATACTCCTATATACCTAGTTAATACCTAGTTATATTAACCTAGTTAACAGCCCCAATGTGATGATCTGATATTCTGGTCAAATGCTTACAAATAATTATTTTTTGTTTTAACTGCAACCTTCCTAGGAAAAGTGTTCAATTACAAATAAACAATACTAAATATTGCTCAATCTCTTCACAACTAGAGATAACCCAAGTTACCCAGACCAAATATAGTAGTGTTAGAATGCACTAGTTAACTTGACAATAATTCAAAGACAAAAACTAAACAATTTTCAAAGACATATATGGCTCTATTTGCTATGCCATTTATAAAAAGCCTGTTTATATTTTATTAACATCTGATAAATAGATATAAAAGTACATTTTAGTTATGTTAATACATAAGAGATTTTAATCACTTTTCAACCATTTTTTACACAATATATTGTCTTCTATTCTCACTGTTTAATATGCGGTAAAACAATCAGATGCACCTGCATATAATTCTTAATTACCAGTAGTCTGCACATTTAACTAGGTACCTTGGCACAGAAGCCTATTAGTAGAATATAAGGAGGATATCCCACCCATTCCGCCTTCTAATCATGAAATTACACTGCTGGTATTATCAGAGGCCAGTTTTGCTAGGCAAAAGAGAAGATACAGAATGTAAGTGTTATATACAGTAATTCCAATGTTTAATGGAAAGGGTTGATTGAGCCAGGGTGTATATAATTAATAGGACAGATCTAATATGCCATAAATGAATTATATTGAGAATATCATACTACATAATTGTGAATTCAATTATTTTGATAGGTTTGGATTTATTTTTTACTAAAACCGACTGCAACCTCTTCAAAAATAGGATAAATAGCACATGTTTATAATCACAAATAATGGAAGATGTGCTAACTGTATTAAACAAACATATAACAAAGTCAACCCTTAAAGTGTTACTAAACCCACAATAGTAAAATCAGTCTGTATATGCAGCATAGCATGCTTGTTATACTCACTGTGGAACTTAAGGAGTTAATCCTCTGCATTGTGTAAAAAGGTGGTTTTATCTTACATAGATCCTCTCCTTCCTTTACTGCCTATCTGGGGAAAACCAGCTAAAGCAGGCAGGGTAGCCGACCTGCACATTCTCATTGTGTTTTTTATGCTGGAGAGAACATTTACTTGTTCTCAGAGATAGCCAGGTTACATGATATTGATATCACACATATGGGTGTGTATACAGGCTGTAGTGGAAATCTCATCCTACCTGAACTCTCAGCACTGGAGAAACGGTGCAGTTTATCAGGAAACTGTGGTATACAGATCATCCAAAAAGGTATATAGAGGCAGTATTTTAATGCAAAAAGATTAACTATTTTCATATTACTGTGTTTAGTAACACTTTAAGAAACCCTAAAAAGAAGGAAAAAAAAATCTTCATTAATAATCCCATGGGACCTATTGGGTACCTGTGACTAACTTAGAGTTTGGCAATCTTCTACATAGATTATTGCCTTATGACTGGAGACATTTGAACTCTGCTAGCTCTTCTATGAGCAGTGGTGAACCAAAAGTGTTTTTTTTGGAGCATGTACTTCTTTTCGTGTTGTTCCTTAGCAATCAGGCCTATGCAATAGCTGTTCAAAAATAATTAGGTTACCTAACTTATAGCTCACTATCACTGACTTGTTTGATACTACTAGACTTCATCTTTACATTTTCCGTTTTTGTGAAGTTGTTACTGTTGTAAATTCCAGTGGTTGCATATTTGATGCATCATATTAGTAAGAATAAAGAGTAAATAGTGATTTTG
The DNA here is from genome assembly GCA_018402905.1 of Glandirana rugosa. Classification (NCBI taxonomy): domain Eukaryota; kingdom Metazoa; phylum Chordata; class Amphibia; order Anura; family Ranidae; genus Glandirana; species Glandirana rugosa. Next base: position 714,645 of record BLSH010086033.1, read on the forward strand.
CTGTTTAAACAGTAAAAAGAGCGATATTGTCATTCAAACTTACCTGATAAGATGCATTTAGTAGAACCCCGGGTTGGTTTGCATGTTCTTCATTATTTGACGTTTGAGAGCTATTTGGAGTGAAAACTATTAAGTCACTCTTTCGTTGTAAAGAGTTTGAACATACTCTGTACTGAGTTTGTTGAGAGTACATCCAACTACCTCCCGTGTTTGAACAGATCTTGTAATTTTCTTTCAGGTCATTTACTTCATCTCTGCATTTTTGCCATCTTAAAACTGTAAAGGCAATTAGTGTAATAAGAAATATGCTCGATATTACACAGATGGCAACAACTAAATAGATATTTGCTTCAGTAAATTCTTCAGTAATTCCTTTGGATTCCTGATTATCATAAAGAATTTCCTCTCCAGATTCCACCAAGGATATGATAATTTCTGTTACTGCGGTCATGACTGGCTCTCCATGGTCTCGAGCCACAACTATTAGTCTATATTCCTCATTATCTGAATCTGTAAATGCCCGCTTTAATCCAATTTCTCCTGTTTGCTGAGATATAACAAATGGGGCTTTTCCTGAGAGATCCTTAAAATAATAAGACAACAGAGCATTGTATCCTGAATCAATGTCTATTGCTCTCATTTTAGTAACTAAATGTCCAGGCTGAATTGTCTTTGGAGTTCTTATTGCCAAGGCAGGAAAAAGTGGCATAAAAGTAGGAGCATTATCATTGATATCCTCAATAAAAATATTAAGGGTAAGATTTGAGTCAAGAGGCGGTAGACCAGCATCAGTTGCTTTTATGTGACACTGGAAATAATGCACTTGTTCATGGTCAAATGAAACTAAAGCAAATACTTTTCCATTCTCTGGATTGATAGAGACATAGGAAGATATGGGGATCCCATCAACAGTGATGTCCCTAATAGAATATGTGATGAAGGAATTCTGCCCAATATCTGGGTCAGATGCTGATGCAGTATATACATGAGAACCCGGTGGATTGTTTTCTTTGATAAAGATTGTATCATACGTTTTCTGAAATAATGGGGCATTATCATTCACATCACTTATATCAATTTTAAGAGTCTTTGAAACTGACAGTGGGGGTGTTCCCTCATCTCTTGCTACTATTACAACTTCATACTTAGATGTTTTTTCCCGATCCAACTTCCCATTTACAATTAAAGAAAAATCTCCTTGGAAAGCTGGGTGTATTTTGAAGAGTGAAGAATCAGTGATGTTACAATTCACTTTTCCATTCAATCCTGAATCTTGGTCATGAATAATGATGATGGCAACAGTTGTTCCTTGTGGAGAGTCTTCAGGAACAGATACAGCAAGTGAAGTTACTGTCATCTCCGGAGGATTGTCATTGACATCTACAACAGTCACTAGAACTTTACAATGTCCAACCAACTGAACATCACCATTATCCAGAGCATCAATTTGTATTTCATACATTTGTGCCTGTTCAAAATCCACTTCTCCATTCACTCTTATTTCCCCTGTATGCTTGTCTAAGCTAAACACTTTGCTGATATCTATCTTTGCTGATTTACTAAATGTATATAAAATGTCACCATTTTTCCCCTGGTCTAAATCTGTGGCATTTACTTTTATTACTAATGATCCTTTTGGGATAGTGTCACCTTCTAGAATTACTGTTACGAGGTTACAAATTAGTCGGTAAAATAGTTCGATCACATTAACTTTTACGGGGTTTTCCTAGTAATCATTATTTTCATTTACGGTGTCTAAATCTGGTCCCCTTTTTACCACTGTAAAATATATGTAAATCATTTAGTCGTTTCTATCTATAGTCGTTTCACAAATCGAATCTGTTCGTATGTCCCCTTTATTCTCACTTACCTCTTCACCTAAAACTTGTCCGTGTTTACATACTTTATGTTTA
>BLSH010086033.1:717572-738213 GCA_018402905.1 Glandirana rugosa
AGGGGGGAGCTGCCCCCACCGGGAGAACACTGATTACTGCTAGAGGCTAATAGCCGTTAGGAATAATCACATTTAAAATCTGACGGGCTGGTTATACCCAAGTTGATTGATCAATCAACTTGTGTACATTTAGCCTGCCCATACAGTTGCAAGAAAAAAGTATGTGAACCCTTTGGAATGATATGGATTTCTGCACAAATTGGTCATAAAATGTGATCTGATCTTCATCTAAGTCACAACAATAGACAATCACAGTCTGCTTAAACTAATAACACACAAAGAATTAAATGTTACCATGTTTTTATTGAACACACCATGTAAACATTCACAGTGCAGGTGGAAAAAGTATGTGAACCCCTAGACTAATGACATCTTCAAGAGCTAATTGGAGTGAGGTGTCAGCCAACTGGAGTCCAATCAATGAGATAAGATTGGAGGTGTTGGTTACAGCTGCCCTGCCCTATAAAAAACAGACACCAGTTCTGGGTTTGCTTTTCACAAGAAGCATTGCCTGATGTGAATGATGCCTCGCACAAAAGAGCTCTCAGAAGACCTACGATTAAGAATTGTTGAATTGCATAAATCTGGAAAGGGTTATAAAAGTATCTCCAAAAGCCTTGCTGTTCATTAGTCAACGGTAAGACAAATTGTCTATAAATGGAGAACGTTCAGCACTGCTGCTACTCTCCCTAGGAGTGGCCGTCCTGTAAAGATGACTTTAAGAGCACAACGCAGACTGCTCAATGAGCTGAAGAAGAATCCTAGAGTGTCAGCTAAAGACTTACAAAAGTCTCTGGCATATGCTAACATCCCTGTTAGCGAATCTACGATACATAAAACACTAAACAAGAATGGATTTCATGGGAGGATACCACAGAGGAAGCCATTGCTGTAAAAAAAAAAAACATTGCTGCACGTTTACAGTTTGCACAAGAGCACCTGGATGTTCCACAGCAGTATTGGCAAAATATTCTGTGGACAGATGAAACCAAAGTTGAGTTGTTTGGAAGAAGCACCCAACACTATGTGTGGAGAAAAAGAGGCACAGCACACCAACATCAAAACCACATCCCAACTGTGAAGTATGGTGGTGGGGGCATCATGGTTTGGGGCTGCTTTGCTGCGTCAGGGCCTGGACGGATTGCTATCTTTGAAGGAAAAATGAATTCCCAAGTTTATCAAGACATTTTGCAGGAGAACTTAAGGCCATCTGTCCAGCAGCTGAAGCTCAACAGAAGATGGGTGTTGCAACAGGACAACGACCCAAAGCATAGAAGTAAATCAACAACAGAATGGCTTAAACAGAAGAAAATATGCCTCCATGAGTGGCCAAGTCAGAGTCCTGACCTCAACCCGATTGAGATGCTGTGGCATGACCTCAAGAAAATGATTCACACAAGACATCCCAAGAATATTGCTGAACTGAAACAGTTCTGTAAAGAGGAATGGTCAAGAATTACTCCTGACCGTTGTGCATGTCTGATCTGCAACTACAGGAAACATTTGGTTGAAGTTATTGCTGCCAAAGGAGGTTCAACCAGTTATTAAATCCAGGGGTTCACATACTTTTTCCACCTGCACTGTGAATGTTTACATGGTGTGTTCAATAAAAACATGGTAACATTTAATTCTTTGTGTGTTATTAGTTTAAGCAGACTGTGATTGTTGTGACTTAGATGAAGAACAGATCACATTTTATGACCAGTTTGTGCAGAAATCCATATAATTCCAAAGGATTCACATACTTTTTCTTGCAACTGGATATGGTTTAAACCTTGGCTGGTCCCTGCTGAACCACCCGAAATTCAAGTCGTCAATGGCCAGCTTTAATGCTATCTCAATGTTACACTAACCAAACAGTTTTTTTCTGGCTGTGCACACTGGAAAAAAGCACTTTTTTATGGTCAAAAGAAACAAAAGAAAACACTTTCTATTCTATGGACTGGTTGAGATATATGAAGATATGGGGATCCCATCAACAATCAACAGTGCTGCCATTAATAGAATATGTGGTGAGGGAAATCTGCCCAATATCTAGGTCAGATGCTAATGTTGTTTATACATGAGACTGGGGCATTGTCATTCACATCACTAATGAAACTGACAGTGGTGGTGTTCCATCATCTCTTCCTATTATTACAAATTTATACTGAGATTATATTTCTCGATCCAACTTCTCATAACAATAAAGGAAAAATCTCCTTTAAATGCTGGGTGTATTTTAAAGGGTGCAGAATCAATGTTATAGCTAACTTTTCCGTTTAAATTTGAATCTTGATCATGAACACTAATGATGACAACAAGTTGTTCCTTGTGGAGAGTCCTCAGGAACAGGCAAAGCTGTTACTGAAGTTACTGCCATCTCAGAGGAGATTGGTATTAACATCTAGAACAGTCACCAGAGCCTTACAACGTCCAGCCAATTGGATATCTACTTTGTCAACAGCATCTATTTGTATGCCATATATTTGTGCCTGTTAAAAATTCAGTTCTAATTATCTGATCTGAGTCACGTATTTTGTGAAATCTAATGCAAAATAATGACTAGCACTGAGCTCATAATTTGTAATTTGTAAAATAATTTGTTCCAAGATCTCAATCAATTGCTCCCTTGATATGAAAATAACAGCTCTCTGCCTATTGTCTCCTTAACAAGCAGAATTCCATTCTGCAGATTCACCTGGTAATATTTATCATCTCTAGAGACAACATGCAACATTCTGGAAATCTACTGAGATTGGATTCCTCTGGGAGAATATAATGCAACTGACACAAGATCACATCCAATTTGAAGAGACAAAAATTGGACCAACCTGTCTTGATAATGCAGGTTTTGTTGCACATTTCTTAGAATCACTGAAGCTGAAGATCAGTGGAGGCTGGTGGGCTTTTGTTTTGGTGGGGCGGCAAGCAACACCCCCGGGCAGCGTGGCACATCTACCACCCCCTGGCAGCTGATGGCATGACACTATCCACCCCTACTACCACCCCCCCTTTGTCTGCTGGTCAGTCCAACACTTACCCCATCAAGGTTGCAGGTGACAGGCAGCGGCTCCTCGGCTCCTGCTCTGTTCTCTCCTCCATCTTCTGTGTAGCCCCTCCTCCTAGCCAATTGGGTGACAGGTCTCAGACCCGTTTCCTGATTGGCTGGGAAGAGGATCAGTGTTAGAATAGCAAATATTCATTCACTATTCTAACACACCTGGGTGGGCTGAGAGCGGACTCTCTGCACACCGAGCCTACCATATTTTGAAGCCTATTAGAGCCTTTGCTCTAATCGGTGCTTCAAGAAAACACCACTGCAATTGTAATTCATGCACCCAGAGTCCTGAAAGGGGGCAGGCACATGGATAGGGGGTGGCAGCAAGGATAAGGGAGGCAGCGGTGGCAGAGGTAGGGAACTCTGCATCCAAATGATAGCAGAATAATGTAAGATAATTGCCAGCTTATGTTTTTAATTTGATTCTGTGCATAAAAGTGCATTAACAATGTATTTTTATTAGATACAAATAGTAAACACAATGCTATGTCTGAGAACTATATCTCATGTTGGTAAGATGTTTCTGTGCAAACCTTCACTGTTTCAATCATTTTACAGAGGTGAGTATCAACTAGTATGTTTGTACAGGGACTAAAACATCTGATAAGAGTGAAAAATGGTGAAGATACATAATTATAAATATCAAAATTAAACTTTCAGGGCCTAAATAAATACATGGCATATAGGCCTTTACATGGCCTAGGCCATTGTTTAGTTCTATAAGTCTTGAAAGAAGATAATACGGGCATAAGGGGAGTGTGGTATAACTAATGAAATAAAGGGGCTGTAGACTCTCCTAGGGAAGGAAAATTCAGGGGAGGGGAACAGAGAGGCAGAGGTGGGATAGGGGAGGGAAATCAGAAGAGGAGTTGATTACAGGGGTGATATGTAGACGTGCATCCACCCTCAAGCTTGGGTTCAAGAGCTAGAAGTAATGGAGGCTTGAAGGGTTCAAAGATGGAAGTGCATAATTAAATAACAGTTCCCATATTTTGAGAAATTTGGACTGCAAATAAATAAGGATACTAGATTATTTTTCATTAGCTAACTGTATTCATGCACAGTTTGATTTCTTGGAAGCAGACCATGGGCTTCTTCCAAGCATTGGCTATTATGTGATTAGCAGCCAGGAATAGTTACATAGTTAGTCTGGTTGAAAAAAGATACAAGTCCATCTAGTTCAACCAAAAATATCCTAAAAAAAAATATACGATCCTATATACACAATCCTATACCCACAGTTGATCCAGAGTAAGTCAAAAAATATCAGCAGGGGAAAAAAATCCTCCCTGATCCCCAGAAATGCAATCTGATATTCCCTGGATCAACTTTACCTATAAATGCTAGTACCCAGTTATATTATGTACATTTAGGAAAGAATCCAAAATGTTAAAGCATTCTACTGAGCTGGCCAGAACATGCTCCTGAGGCAGGTCATTCTACATTTTCACAGCTCTTACTGTGAAGAAACCTTTCCATATTTGGAGATTAGATCTCTTTTCCTCCATACGTAAAGTGTGCCCCCTTGTCCTCTGTGATGACATTAAAGTGAATAACTCAACACCAAGCTCACTATATGGATCCCTTATGTATTAATACAAGTTGATCATACCCCCCCCCCTTAATCTCCTCTTCTCAAGGAGAAGGTATGTGGTTAATTCCTGTTGGTATGAAAAATGGCCCAGAATCACATTATATAGAAGAGCCATCCCTAAATATTTAAGGGGAGTAATATGGAACAGAGCTTTAAGGAAGCCGAATGTTATGGACCAAAATGGGGCTTTGGGCAGGACTGCCCGCTTCGTATTACATTCATATGTTGGCCACATCCTCTAAAGCAACTATCTTTGTAATTCATGATAGCATGAGATATGTGAGCTGGTACCCAATACCACTGAAAGCAAACCTTATATATTACTTTTGAAATATTTGTATTAAATGAGCAATTTACTATTTTAGACCAGAATTTTTTCTCAGTCCTCCAAGTCCAAAAAAATCACATTCAAAGCTCTGGATGTATGAGATAGATTAATGGGGTCCCCACATATTCAGGGTGGAGCATAGAAGAGAAATACATTTGAGAAAACCTCAAGAAGAAGAAGAAAGGCATGTTCAAAGACTGATTTTGTGTGTGGAAACTCTGAGTTCTTCCTGAGGGATGAGATTGAATGTCAAACTTGGAGATAGCAGTAATATTTTGCATTAGGTGCTTTGTGGTGTCTTACAAGGTCACCCAGGATAGAAAGAAGCGTAATGTTAAGAAATGGTGTACACGAGTAATCTATCAAGTGAAAGATCTTGTCAATGCCTAGGGAAAATAACGGAATTATAAAGAATTAAAAGGAAAGATTAAAAAGAGGTCAATAACTTGTCTGAGTATCAGATGGAATACCATAGATTTAAGTTATGTAACATAAGGGATAAGGTTTCGTAAGAATACAGTGCAGATTTGTGAGGTTCTTGAAAGGATTAATGAGGACCAGTGGATCATCATCTGAAAATAGGTTTATTTATGTTATTTTAAGTTACATTATGTTATTTGTTGCATTCAGGACTATGCTAGAAAATAAAATGTTAAAACATTTTTTCTGTGTTTAGTTAGGTATGTATGGGAAACTATTGAATATTGCATAATTTGTAGATGTAAACCTGCGGTTAGTGTGCATCAGTCACTAGAAATAATAATAATTTAGAACAGCTGCACTTACCTGATATTAAGATACAAATATCGAAAATCAAACAAAGTGCGTTATCTCAAATATACAGTGGGTACGGAAAGTATTAAGACCCCCTGAAATTTTTCACTCTTTGTTATATTGCAGCCATTTGCTAAAATCATTTAAGTTCATTTTTTTCCCTCATTAATGTACACACAGCGCCCCATATTGACAGAATTTACACAGAATTGTTGACATTTTTGCAGATTTATTAAAAAAGAAAAACTGAAATATCACATGGTCCTAAGTATTCAGACCCTTTGCTCAGTATTTAGTAGAAACACCCTTTTGATCTAATACAGCCATGAGTCTTTTTGGGAAAGATGCAACAAGTTTTTCACACCTGGATTTGGGGATCCTCTGCCATTCCTCCTTGCAGATCCTCTCCAGTCCTGTCAGGTTGGATGGTGAACATTGGTGGACAGCCATTTTTAGGTTTCTCCAGAGATGCTCAATTGGGTTTAAGTCAAGGCTCTGGCTGGGCCATTCAAGAACAGTCATGGAGATGTTGTGAAGCCACTCCATCGTTATTTTAGCTGTGTGCTTAGGGTCATTGTCTTGTTGGAAGGTAAACCTTCGGCCCAGTCTGTGGTCCTGAGAACTCTGGAGAAGGTTTTCATCCAGGATATCCCTGTACTTGGCCGCGTTCATCTTTCCATCGATTGCAACCAGTCGTCCTGTCCCTGCAGCTGAAAAACACCCCCACAGCATGATGTTGCCACCACCATGCTTCACTGTTGGTACTGTATTGGACAGGTGATGAGCAGTGACAGGTTTTCTCCACACATACCACTTAGAATTAAGGCCAAAAAGTTCTATCTTGGTCTCATCAGACCAGAGAATCTTATTTCTCACCATCTTGGAGCTCTTCAGGTGTTTTTTAGCAAACTCGATGCGGGCTTTCATGTGTCTTGCACTGAGGAGAGGCTTCCCCCAGGCCACTCTGCCATAAAGCCCCGACTGGTGGAGGGCTGCAATGATGGTTGACTTTCTACAACTTTCTCCCATCTCCTGACTCCATCTCTGGAGCTCAGCCACAGTGATCTTTGGGTTCTTCTTTACCTCTCTCATCAAGGTTCTTCTCCCCCAATAACTCAGTTTAGCCGGACGGCCAGCTCTATAAAGGGTTCTGGTCATCCCAAATGTCTTCCATTTAAGGATTATGGAGGCCACTGTGCTCTTAGGAACCTTAAGTGCAGCAGAAATTTTTTTGTAACCTTGGCCAAATCTGTGCCTTGCCACAATTCTGTCTCTGAGCTCTTCAGGCAGTTCCATTGACCTCATGATTCTCATTTGCTCTGACATGCACTGTGAGCTGTAAGGTCCTATATAGACAGGTGTGTGGCTTTCCTAATCAAGTCCAATCAGTATAATCAAACACAGCTGGACTCAAATGAGGGCGTAGAACCATCTCAAGGACGATCAGAAGAAATGGACAGCACCTGAGTTAAATATATGAGTGTCACAGCAAAGGGTCTGAATACTTAGGACCATGTGATATTTCAGTTTTTCTTTTTTAATAAATCTGCAAAAATGTCAACAATTCTGTGTTTTTCTGTCAATATGGGGTGCTGTGTGTACATTAATGAGGAAAATAAATGAATTTAGATGATTTTAGCAAATGGATGCAATATAACAAAGAGTGAAAAATTTAAGGGGGTCTGAATACTTTCCGTACCCACTGTATAAAAGACTGCTGAATGCATAAATGCCCAAACAAAAAAGTACTGTGAAAAGTAGTGAAAATGTGAATCCATACAGAGTGCAAAATATAACAAATTATGTGCCTTCTCCAAAGTTAATGTAACCAGTGCTCTGCCACCTTCAAAACCTAAGCTGTTTACCAGATATGTAAACCCCTAAAACTAGGAGGTCTAATAGCACTTATGTAGCATTCACAGACAGCCCTGGCGACAATGACCTATCTCTCTCACCCAGTTATCCAGTTAGAATGCACTCAATAATATTCAACATGTAGGGGGAAAAACTCTATAGTGTAACCCATGAAATGACACATTTATTAATTAAAAGGAGGGTACTCACATATTAAACACAGGCAATTAGAGAAGCCATTCCGCTCCAGTATGAGTGGGCGTGAGGATGTCTTAGCTAGCTCCACCCTACACATTTCATCACAAAGGATGTCTTCAAGGGACATCAAACTCTGGACTCCAATGCCCCTTGAAGACATCCTCTGCAACATGAGTTATACATTGCCCCTTTGTTGTACTCTGTGTGGCTTCATGCTGACTTTCATTTACAAAGACAGTCTTAAAACAATTATTACTGTCCTCAATTCTAAGTAAACTCATAATGCTGTTTAACATGCGTGCCATAGAAGCACCTTGCCTTAACTGGCTATACTGTCTATAAATAGTAAATAAGTATAATTGAATATCAGGACTGAAAGGTTAAAGTCATCACATTCTGATATTGTGACTAAATGTTTTTGTGTGATAATAAACATACTGTATATACAATGCTACTAGTTCCCTGAAGTTGCATTTTTTCCTAGGGACAAGTCTACTTCTGATCATGAAAACTATTTGTATATGAAAGAGGCAGTGAAGAAGTACAATGGAGAATTTTCTCCATGATATATAATATATATATATACAGTATCTCACAAAAGTGAGTACACCCCTCATATTTTTGTAAATATTTTATTATATCTTTTCATGTGACAACACTGAAGAAATTACACTTTACTTCAATGTAAAGTAGTGAGTGTACAGCTTGTATAACAGTGTAAATGTGCTGTCCCCTCAAAATAACTCAACACACAGCCATTAATGTCTAAACCACTGGCAAAAAAAGTGAGTACACCCTTAAGTGAAAATGTCCAAATTGGGCCCAAAGTGTCAATATTTTGTGTGGCCACCATTATTTTCCAGCACTGCCTTAACCCTCTTGGGCATGAAGTTCACCAGAGCTTCACAGGTTGCTACTGGAGTCCTCTTCCACCCCTCCATGGCAACATCACAAAGCTGGTGGATGTTAGAGACCTTGAGCTCCTCCACCTTCCGTTTGAGGATGCCCCACAGATGCTCAATAGGTTTTAGGTCTAGAGACATGCTTGGCCAGTCCATCACCTTTACCCTCAGCTTCTTTAGCAAGGCAGTGGATGTCTTGGAGGTGTGTTTTGGGTCGTTATCATGTTGGAATACTGCCCTGCGGCCCACTCTCCAAAGGGAGGGGATCATTCTCTGCTTCAGTATGTCACAGTACATGTTGGCATTCATGGTTCCCTCAATGAATTGTAGCTCCCCAGTTCCGGCAGCACTCATGCAGCCCCAGACCATGACACTCCCACCACCATGCTTGACTGTAGACAAGACACACTTGTCTTTGTACTCCTCACCTGGTTGACACCACGCACGCTTGACACCATCTGAGCCAAATAAGTTTATCTTGGTCTCATCAGACCACAGGACATGGTTCCAGTAATCTATGTCCTTAGTCTACTTGTCGTCAGCATACTGTTTGCAGGCTTTCTTATGCATCATCTTTAGAAGAGGCTTCCTTCTGGGAAGGCAGCCATGCACACCAATTTGATGCAGTGTGCGGCGTATGGTCTGAGCACTGACAGGCTGACTCTCCACCCATTCAACCTCTTCAGCAATGCTGGCAGCACTCATACGTCTATTTCCCAAAGACAACCTCTGGATATGACGCTGAGCACGTGCACTCAATCTCTTGGGTCGGCCATGGTGAGGCTTGTTCTGAGTGGAACCTGTCCTGTTAAACCACTGTACTGCAGCTCAGATTCAGAGTCTTGGCAATCTTCTTATAGCCTAGGCCATCTTTATATAAAGCAACATTTTTTTTTTTTTCAGATCCTCAGAGAGTTCTTTGCCATGAGGTGCCATGTTGAATTTCCAGTGACCAGTATGAGATAGTGAGAGCGATAACACCAAATTTAACACACCTGCTCCCCATTCACACGTGAAACCTTGTAAAACTAACGAGTCACATGACACCGGGGAGGGAAAATGGCTAAATGGGCACAATTTGGACATTTTCGCTTAGGGGTGTACTGACTTTTGTTGCTAGCGGTTTAGACATTAATGGCTGTGTGTTGAGTTATTTTGAGGGGACAGCAAATTTACACTGTTATACAAGCTGTATACTCACTACTTTACATTGTACCATAGTGTCATTTTTTCAGTGTTGTCACATGAAAAGATATATTAAAATACTTACAAAAATTATGTGAGGGGTGTGTTCACTTTTGTGAGATACTGTATATATATATATATATACTGTATATACCTGTCACATTATTCTTGTATTCCAGGTCCTGGGGTTCACCAGGAACCTAAACATGCTTCAGTAGATATTTGTGAATTATTACAGAAATAAATGTATGAATAAAAAATTGTATTCTTCAGGCTGCCATATAGCTTGATCGGGAGGACACTAATAAATCCAGTTATTAGTTCAATGGAAAAAATATTGAATCTATAGCCAAGTGGTAAAGGACAACCAAAGGCATTAACCAAAGTTCCTAGGGTAACAATTACAAAGGGGTATATTTATAAAGCAGTAAATTGTCATTCCCCAAATATTCACTACAGGTTAAACTTCCTGATGCATGTGATTTTAATTTACAGACAATGATTTATCAGAATATTTCCAGATAATTCTATAAGCTCTATAAGCATGCTTAATGAGGCTGATTTACTTATGGAGTTGAGAAGAATTTTTACTTAAAATAATTAAATATTCACTTTAATTACTCAATCATGTGAAAAACAAATTCTTGTTTAATTATTTTCTCTTCACATGACTGAGTATTTAAAGTGTATTTAAAGTGATAGCCTTATTCTCCAAGAATCACCCATACAAACCCACTATTTATTGGCCCTGTAACCCATATTGCATGACATAATTTCTTACTGTGTTTTTCTGCCTCATTGTAACATCCCTCACAAACTAAAGTCACTGAAGTCTATGCATGCCACATGCATAGTGGCATACATAGTAAATACTTCAAGAATATAATTTGGTTATTTGTGCGTGATTGAGGCTCTGTACATGCATATCCATTATTAAATCAGGTCCTGTGAGCCATCAATAAGTAGTCTAATGCCCCTGATTTACTTAAAGAGTAGAGCATGCTCGCTTTGAAGGTGAATTTTCAATTTGTGAATGAGATTAAATGAAAAGTTAAAATTTACTTAGCATAAAACAACCAATCATTTGTAAAGAAAATTAAAACAAAACAGTATTTTTGCTCCAAGATGAATTGATGATTGAAGTCAGCACCATTTTACTCCTTTCTCCTTAAATGAAAATACACTTTGCAAAGAAAAAATGGACTTAGCTTAGAGAATCACCCCAATCTGATATTCTGGCCAAATGTGTACAAATAAGTAATTTATTTAGCTGCAACCTACTGCTTGCCAGGAAAAGTGTTCAACTACAAATAAACAATACTAAATATAGCTCAATCTCTTCATAACCAGAGGTAACCCTAGTTGCCCAAATCAAATATACTAGCACGAGAATGCACTAGTTAACTTAACAATACTTCTATGACTAATTTTCCCACCTAAAGATGTTTAGAGACACTTGCTACACTGTTACTAAAATACAGTTTATATTTTATTAAAAACTGACAAATAGACATAAAAGTAAAAAAGTATATTTTAGTAACCACTTTTTAATCTTTTTTTTACACATTATATTGTACACTTTTCTCACTGTTTAATATTTGGTAAAGCAATCAGATGTATCTGCATATAATTACTAATTACCAGTAGTTTGCACTATGAACAGGAGCCAGTAGTTCTACATCATCGGGAGCATATCCCACCTGTTCCTCATTCTAATCATGAGGTTACACTAATGGCATCATCAGAGGACAGTTTTCCTGGGAGAATTACATTTTTTTTATTTTTCATTAAAACTCACAGCAACTTCAAGAAAAAAATAAATATTAAATTGTTATAATTACAAATAGTAATGCATTTACACTTTTAAATGTCCCAATCATTCTTGTCAAATTAAAGACTTTTTTGTTAACTACAATAAACAAACATACAATAAAACAAATTCAACCCTTAAAAAGTCTTGAGTAAACTAAAAAGTGTAGAAAAACATCTTCAACAACAATCTCATGAGATCTAATGGGTTTCTTTGACTAAATTAGTAGTTTGCAATCATCTGCATGTGATTTGAGGTATTTAAGCTCTGCTAGCTCCTCAATGAGCAGTGATGAACCAAAAGTTTTTTTTTTTTTAGCGTGTACTCCTTTTTATGTGGCACCACGTACATCATATTAACAAAGATAAAGAGTAATCGTGATCTTGTTGTGTAAACTGTAAAAGCAGAAATATTTATATTAAAACTTACCTGATATGATGCATTTAGCAAGGCCCCTGGTTGGTTTTCATGTTCCTCATTGTTCGACATTTGAGAGCTATTTGGAGTGAAAACTATTAGGTCACTCTTTCGTTGTAGTGAGTTTGAACATACTCTGTACTGAGTTTGTTGAGAGTACACCCAACTACCTCCAGTGTTTGAACAGATCTTGTAATTTTCCTTCAGGCTATTCACTTCATCTCTGCATTTTTGCCATCTTAAAATAGTAAAAGCAATAAGTGTAATGAGAAATATGGTTGATATTACACAGATGGCAACAACTAAGTAGATATTTGCTTCAGTAAATTCTTCAGTAATTCCTTTGGATTCCTGATTATCATAAAGAATTTCCTCTTCAGATTCCACCAAGTTAATGACAATTTCTGTTACTGCTGTCATGGTTGGCTCTCCATGGTCTCGAGCCACCACCATTAGTCTATATTCTTCATTATCTGAATCTGTAAATGCCCGCTTTAATCCAATTTCTCCTGTTTGCTGAGTTATAATAAATGGAGTTTTTCCTGAGATATCCTTTAAATGATATGATAACAGAGCATTGTATCCTGAATCAATATCTATTGCTCTCACTTTAGTGACTAAGTGTCCAGGTTGTATTGTTTTTGGAGTTCTTATTGCCAAGGCAGGAAAATGTGGCATGAAAGTGGGAGCATTGTCATTGATATCCTCAATAAAAATATTCAGAGTGAGGTTTGAATTAAGTGGTGGCAGACCAGCATCAGTCGCTTTTATTTGACACTGAAAATAAGTTACCTGTTCATGGTCAAATGAAACTAAAGCAAATACCTTTCCATTCTCTGGATTGATAGAGATATAAGAAGATATGGGGATCTGATCTATAGTGCTGTCACCAATAGAATATGTGATGAAGGAATTCTGCCCCACATCTGGGTCAGATGCTGATGCTGTATACACAAGGGACCCTGGCGGATTGTTTTCTTTAATAAAGATTGTATCAAAATGTTTATGAAATATTGGGGCATTGTCATTCATATCACTAATATCAATTTTAAGAGTCTTTGAAACTGACAGTGGCGGTGTTCCCTCATCTCTTGCTACTATTACAACTTCATATTGAGATGTCATTTCTCGATCCAACTTCCCATTCACAATTAAAGAAAAATCTCTCTTGAATGCTGGATGTATTTTGAAGTGTGAAGAATCAATGATATTACAACTAACTTTTCCATTTAATCCTGAGTCGTGGTCATGTACACTTATGATGGCAACAGTTGTTCCTTGAGGAGAGTCCTCAGGGACAGATACAGCAAGTGAAGTTACTGTCATCTCTGGAGGATTGTCATTGACATCTACAACAGTCACTAGAACTTTACAGTGTCCAACTAATTGAACATCCCCGTTATCGACAGCATCTATTTGTATTTCATACATCTGTGCTTGTTCAAAATCCACTTCTCCAATCACTTTTATTTCCCCTGTATGTTTGTCTAAGCTAAATATTTTGCTGACATCTTCCTTTGTTGTTTTGCTAAATAAATATAAAATATCACCATTTTTGCCTTGGTCTAAATCTGTGGCATTTACTTTTAGTACTAATGATCCTTTTGGAGCATTTTCAACCACACTGGCTTGATAAAATGGATGACTGAATGTTGGAGAATTATCATTAAGATCTTCCACTGTGACAATGATTTGAGATGTACCACTTAACCTTGGCTTGCCACCATCATAAGCTGTAAGGGTAATATTGTGAACAGTCTGCTTTTCTCTGTCTAAAGATTTCTTTAATACAAGTTCTAATGATCTTATCTGATTCATATATTTCTGAAAATCCAGTGCAAAATAATCACTGGCACTGAGGTCATAATTTGTAACAGCATTTGTCCCAAGATCTGGATCAGCTGCTCCCTCTACATGGAAACGAGCCCCTGCAGGCATTACTTCGGAAATTACAAGGTTACTCACAAAGGATGGGAAAGCTGGTCTATTGTCATTTATATCCTCTATCTCTATATCTATGAGATACATCTGTACAGGCTTATCCACTATAACCTGCAGAGGAATAATGCACAACTGTATGCCTGAACACAGCAGTTCTCTGTCTATTGTCTCTTTAACAAACAGAATTCCATTCTGCAGATTCACCTGGAAATATTCCTTCTCATCTCTAGAGACAACACGTAACATTCTTGAATTAATCTCACCTAAATCCAGTCCCAGATCTTGAGCAATTCTTCCAACAAAGGTGCCGTGTTTGGATTCTTCTGGGATACTATAATGCAGCTGACACAGAACCACATCCCAAGACATTTTAAACAGCAAAAAATGGACAATCCTGATTATTAATTGAGAATCCAAGTTTGTGCTGGACATTTCTTAAAATCACAGAGCCGGAATGTTGTATTTTTTTTTCAGTAAAGATGGCATGAACAATTACTGAAGATCCACAGCAGAGAAAAAAAATCCAGCATGGCCGATATTGATGCAGTAAAATATCCAGTATCATCAACAGGAGAACGTATTTAGTCCTCATCTTCCTCCTATAAGTTGGTGCAGAGTGACATCTAGTGCATGATATTCAAGTTGCATCTTGTGTGATCAACTAAATTGTGAGTATGTTTATTTTAAATAAAATTCATACTATATGCTTTCAAAATGCATGCCATATATATATATATATATATATATATATATATATATATATTGAATGCTATTTTCTATATTTTCTAAGGGAACCCATTTTTATTTCATAAATGTAAAAGATCATAAAAAATTTAAAATATATGATGCTTAACAACTTTCCTCAATAACTTTTCAATGCAGTATACTGTTTAGCTTTGTGTAAATATATTTTTCACATTATTTTAAAAACACAAAGGGAAGAACAGAAAGATACAAGTACGTTAGTCATAAAAATCCAAGCACTGTTTACAGAAAGCCAAGCTTGCTGAGCCCCAGCAGAAGCAGTAGTGTATTTTTAGAATGGACATGCATTTGAGCTGGCATGACCGGGGGGTGGGTCCCCTTGGCTGATGAGCAGACTCTGTTTACTAAAAATACAGAAGTGTGTAGCGTAAACATATTTGCTAAGGTTAGTATTGTTTGTGTTTGAAATGAATGCACAGTCACAAGTTTGTGAATGTAACATACAAAGCTCTCTTGAATAAAAATGAACCAGATAAACACAACTTTAATCCAAGATTAAAAAAGGTGATGGTTATTTACAATCCTTGACATAACACAGCATACAGGATAGTTCTAAATTTGTGACGGTCAACAGATTGTGCATTTATCAAACAGATACAACAAAACACTTGCAATGATATATTTAACAAATCAAAAGGGAGCAAATAAGAAATGGCCATTGTTAAGGTTCCCATATTTTTTTTTTTAACACTTCTTTGTTTCCTGACTGGTTGAAATGACTGTAAATATTTATAACAAAAATAATAGTTTATATCAAACTATGCAATTCAAGCACAGTTTATATACCCATATTTTGCACTTTAATTTCCTTATATATGATATTAAAGAGCCCCATATAACAGTAAGAGGTTGCATTTCGGTCTATATTTTCATCTTAAATTTAAACTACCTTTCTATTTGAATTATCAGCCGAAAATATTGTGAAGCCATGTGTCTCTGTGCTTAGCAAAACACAAGACCACTTATCCCATTTCAAAATTATAAATCAACTTTAATTCATGCCAAACCTTATTCATAGCATAGAGCTATTACTTCACAGTATGTGCTACAAGTTGTGTTTTATGAAACTTATAGTGACAGTTTTTCTTTACTTCTCCTGTCACCAGTTATGGGCCTTCTACCTACAAAACTAGGTTGAACAGCCCTATGTATGTTTACTTCATATTATTAGATTTCTTTTACACCAATTAACATTTAATGCTGTGTTCCTCTATACTCAAAAAGGCATTTTAATTAGCTAAAAATACTATAATTTCCCTGATTTCCCTTACTTTATTTATGCATGCAGCATCCTAGCAATGCATTATGGTCTAATGACTGACCACTCAGACACAAATAAAAAATATTGCCCTTAACGTAAGCTTTTAGAGAAAAATGCAGGCTTGCTATTGCTAAGTGCCTCAGTGACTCTTTTTTTAAGTATTTTTTTTCAATATTTTTCAAATAAGTAACTTGCAAGTCAGAACTGCTCATCTGCTTCCTTCGTTCAGGGTAACCACCCAGGAAACACTTAAGCCAATGGATCAATATGGTAGCAAAGGAACTAGCATTTTCAGCAGGCCGTAGAAGTTATTTTATAACATTGAAAGACTAACCAGAAGCTTGAACATGATCTTCTAAGGCAAAAATAAGACCCAGTGGCCCTATTGCAAGAATTATTTGACCACCTCAAGAATAATCCATTTAATCTTAAATTTACAATGTTGTACAATAGCTCATCAATTACCTTTCTTGTTGTACCAAACTTTTCAGAAATTCTACAGCAAGCAGCACAAATGTCACTGCAGCTAGTTTTCCCACCTCCTTCCTTTCAGGCAATATATACATATAAAATGTAATTTCACTAGATTGAGATTTTACATTTGAGGCTAGAAATGTACAGAGTTGTCTCCTCGGGAGGGGATACAGTAAATAATTGTTTCAAAAGGGCATATCAACAATCCAAAGGTGAGTTCTAAAGGGCATTTAATAAGGTTTTCATAATTACACAATATATAAATCTGGCTGACATGGTCCATGTAATTTTCCAAAAATATTGGCACATCTTGTCAAAGGATAATTTATTAAAAACAACTTTGTTTAGAAGCATGCAAGCATCGCATTTAAATGCAATACACCATTATATAACTATTTATTCTCCAGCCATGTTTACTCTTGAAAAAAGGTGACCCCCTGTTTATCATTGCTCAGTGACTATTTGGATGTGGTTCATGTTCTTATTGCTAATTTTTAATATAAACAAACCAGTGACTGTTACAAAAGGATGGGTCATGCTGCATCTTGTGCACTAGCGTACGACTGAAGTGTTTTAACTTCTAAAGTATAACTATGTGTCTTTCTATATTGGGAAGACCAAGAAACCACATATGCAGCGCCGGCCCTACCATGGGTTCCAGTGGGTCCATTGGACCCAGGCAGCACTTTGGGAGGGGCAGCAAATTGAACCACCACCACCTGTCATTCTCTTCTATTAACAAAGCAAATCGACAACCAAGATTTTTTTTCCAGCAGTTTTGTGTGTCATGAAAACAACTGCCTCCCGGGCCGCTCCGTCTGCCCCTATACTACCCTAGCCCGCCCCTATAATGCCTTAGCCTGTCTATATACTACCCTAGCCTGTCTGTATACTATCCTAGCCCCCTCCTATACTGCCCTAGCCTGTTTTTATACTACTCTAGTCTGCCCCTATACTGCCCTAGCCCACCCCTTGGAATTTAACATCATGGTATGCCATATAATTTTGCATATAGACAAGGTGCTGTTGCATGTAAATCTGACTTACTGATAAATTTAATTTTAGTTTTAATTATCATGATATAAAAAAATGGATGTGGGGGCCTTTTGGTTGGCGTGATTTTTTTTTTGTGGGATTGGGGGCAGCATTTCATTCTTGGACCCAGGCAGCACAATGTCTTGGGCCAGCCCTGCACATATGGCATACAAAACGGGAGCCTTGGGGTCCCCACAGGTAGGCATTTTGCCAAGAGACATAAACATAAAGCCCAAGGCCTCTCTTTTATCGTGTTGGTTAGGGTGCACCTGTATCCTAGAGGAAGTGATTTTGATAAAAATATATGTAATGTATACTCGATATTGTATGATGTGTATTATGTTTTTAAGATATGTTAATATCAAACTTTGTGAATAATAGGTCAGCATTGCTACCTTTAGGTCAGAGATTTGGACCCACCCTATTAGTGTTATTTATTATATGCACCTTTAATGGTGTCTAAATGTGTTATTCCCTGGACATGGTGGGGATGTGGTGGAGCCTTCTATGGCTTCCCTGCCCCAATCCACCTCTGGAAATTCCCATGCTTGCTACCTTGTGTGCACAGGCAGGAAAAAGATGGGTTCACTATAGAAACAGTGACATCACAATGTCAAATGTGTGCTCCATACTGCAGTGCACATCAGAAGGAAGGTAAAAGGCCACCACAACCAGCTGGTTAAGTGACCGGATTGGTTGAAAAAAAGGCACTTTATAACACTGTATCACTATGGGGAAAATTATAGTCAACATGATTTGTTGTAGGATGTAGCTGTGTCTCCTCTGTAGCATATCCATGTTAAATCAATTTTGGAAACGTTATAGATTACTGATAAAATAACTCTAGCACAGAAGAGCCCACTAAGTGGTTGGTGTACATTTTAACCAACCATAGCACAATAGCACATCAAAGCAAAATAATTACATGCACTCTGTGTTAACTGGAACCAACTGCTTAAATTATAAGAATATAAAGCAAAAAGCAAGCGCTACAAATACATATGATCAGCATTAAAAATGTGCATGTAATCATCAAATTTTACAAAGGTGCTACCAATGCAAAACAGATGCATAGGGTAAGGTGGGGGGTGAGGAGCAGGAACAGAGAAATAACAACCAGTCATCATTGCACTACATACTAAGGATCTGGTACTCATGCCAGTGGCAGAGGGAAGCATGTGTCCCTTGCTCCTTGGGCACCTTTGACAGAGGGACCTCTTATTAGACTTGTTTTTTTATTTCCATAAAGAAACTGGTAGAATGGACAGAATGGTAATTTTGGGGGAAGGAGAGAGTGACTCACCATGGATATCATTGTGAATGTCAAAGATCATCTTCCAAAATATCTTAATCTTACTATAATTCCACCAAATGTGCAGGTAAGTTCCTCTAGTGCACCAGCATGTCTCAGAGACCTATGGAAATAGTCGATGGAGATGAAGAGAGACCAGGTCTCTGTACAACCTGATAAGTATCTTGTAGTTTCTTGTAGTTTTTTTCTTAGGAGTAACAAGATATACTAGATTTATGTGTAAAATGAAGTTCACTATCTGGCCCAAGTCCTTTTCCCACTCTGCAAGTGAAAGAAAGAGAGGGTTGAGTAGTAGGAGATTGGGGAATCTTGTAGATTGTAGGTAACATGTGTCTAGGGGGCTCTGAGAGAGAGCACAGCTGTTTAAAATCAGTGAGAGAACGACTAACAGAGGTCAAGGAACAAAGTTGTTTATGAAAAACTGAAAACTGATGTGCCATCAACCAATCGCGACTAGGAAATATCTATATCAGTAGAAGAGAGGATATGGCCTGAGGCGATGTGGAGTGTTTAAATCCACTTAAGGCTTGCAATTGATAATCTCTCTGGAAGGTAGGATAGTCAAACATGGGGATAAGGTACTAGGGTCCATAGACAGAGCAAAAGAGGACCTGTATTTGTACCATATACATAAGGTGGTCACAGTGAGAGGGGAGAGAGAGGTTAAGAGATGAATAAGAATGTTTATAACCTCATAACAAAGTCCAGCGGTCATAAGTTGACATCTCTCTTTCAATGGCAGGAGAGGTCTTGGAGTAAAGGAATGAGAATCAGGTAGGCCTGCCAAGATCATGGAAATATAATAACGTTTGAAATCCAGAAAACCTGCTCAACCTGCAAATTTAGGCAACTAGAGATTGTGTAACTTAAGATTTGTTTATGCCAAATAAATTGGGAGGAAAGCAAATGAAGTGTGCAAAAAAGGAAGAACAATTGGAAGGGTTTGGAAGAGATAGAAGAGCTTCTGAAGTGTGTCCATCTTTAAGGTGTTGATTTTGTCCATACCACATAATAGGTTTGGCATGACAAACATCCTAGTCTCTGCGTATATGAGATAAGAGAGAGACAAAATTGGCAATGAGCACATGACCAATAAGTGGGCGGGGATTACGGTACCTAAATATTACCTAAAAAATTTATAAAACAGTCAGACCATTGAACAGGTAAATTAGAGTGCAGGAGTTGGAGAGTGTCAGGAGTAAGTGAAATGTTGAGAGGTTTTTTTGAAGATGTTTATTTTAAAGTTAGAAAGATCACTGAATCATTTGAACTTGTGGAAAAGAGAGGGCAGACTAGTGTGGGGCTGCTGAATATATAAAAGTAAATCATCAGCGTAGAGGGAGAGCTTATAATGGGTCATAGATTTAGGTATACCTAAAATACAGGGTGGGCCATTTATATGGATACACCTTAATAAAATGGGAATTGTTGGTGATATTAACTTCCTGTTTGTGGCACATTAGTATATGTGAGGGGGGAAACTTTTCTGTTAGGTTGTGTTACCCGTCGTGTAACTTGTGTAAAATATTGGCTGAAGTTTTACCGGCGGTACCAGTGGTGGGTAGAACTTTTCAAAGGGGGGAGTGTATATGATTACACGGTGTTTGTCCTTCAATTATAGTGGTTGTTAAGGGTAAAATAATTCCACATAGGTATATTTACCGGGTGGGACATAAAATCCATATGGATTTAGATACTGGGTAATATTCGAGAGGGAGATGCGACTACTAAATGAAAATATATAAGTCGTC
>BLSH010086033.1:742859-762937 GCA_018402905.1 Glandirana rugosa
ATTTTCACCAGAATCGCCACCTAAGCGGCGTTCTAGTGAAAATAGTCGCCACCCTCCCCAAGGGGGGGGGGGCGCCCCTCCCACCGCTGATAAAAGTGATCTTGCGGCGAATCCACCGCTAAGACCACTTTTATGTTGTACAGAATCGCCGGCTGTAAAAAAAGATACCGGGGTTATGGTAGCTATCTGCTACCATAACAACGGTATTCCACTTCAAAGTACCGCCGTCAAACGACGTACGGCAGTCCGGAAGTGGTTAAAGGCCAGTCAAGAAAACTTATATTAGTAAATTTCAACTTCCCCAGAAAGTTGGGCAAATCCCACAGGGTGTGACACATAGCAATTTTGCCATTGTGTGTCACTTTGAATAGGAAAGCCCCATGAGTACTTAAAGCCTCTAATGAGGAGAACTTTAGTGATTTGTTTGAGCGCCTTACTTATGGTCAGAGTAAGTCAAGACAAATCATGCAGCAACATGACAGGGGTGTCATTTAACAGAATCAAATCCCATGTTAAGGCCACTGGGAGAATCTCAGATTTGATTTTGTAAAAATGGTTTTGACAAATAACATTGCTAGGAAATGCAGTGTCTGGTTAAGGAGCTAGTTAAAGATGACAAGAGCTGCGGATAGCAAGTCCTTAGTATCAACAGATTCTGGTAATCTGCAAATCTGAATGTTATTGCAACAATTGAGGTTGATATAGCAGTTGGGGAATGAGGACTGTATGCTCCTTTAGACTGGCCTCATGGGAATTCAGGGATCTGGCATATTCTTCAGGGACTTGCTCCAAATCCTCTAGCCTGGCTCCTATATCTTTCTTAAGGTCTGCAATTTCTTGCTGTAAATGTGCCCTAGTCTGGTGACCATGGAGTCAAAGTCCCTCTTAGTAGGCAAGGAATTCAGGTAGGATTCAATGGTACAGCCTCCTCTTGACCAAACAGAGGCTGAGAGGTACTCCTGGAATAAAGAGAGAGCCTATCTGAGACCTGAGGGGAAGAAGAGTGTTGTGGGGAGCTCATCTGTAGAGCTGGAGATGGAGAAGCCAGCACCATCTTGGATGTATGCTGGCAACTGGAGGCAGAGTGGGTAAAGAAGTTCTTTATGGGGGTCAAGCTGGTACCCTTCTTGCCTTCCCTGGTGCTCATATTACCCATTGGTGATGTCTGCTGCAGAATCTGAGAATTCAGAGCCCTGTAACAGTCGTTGAAAGGTCCAAGTAAGCACTTCCAATGAAAAATTATTCAATATAATTAAATGAGAATTTGAATTGGGATAAACTATAGATCTTACTAATTTGCATGTATTAATAAAACAAACTGCCTCAAAATTCGTCAATATAAAATTATTGATTGTTGGTACATGTGTCCAGTTTCCGGTAAATTGATCTTTTATGTTTTCTTTGGAGCCAAAATTATAATTGTTAGGTAATGGAATTTAAGTCAGTTATATTTACCTGAATTGTTAAAAAATGGAACTGGCTAATGGTCAGTGATAGTCTGTCTTCTATCTTTAATGATAAAATAGATGCTTTCTGGAAAATCTGCAGTACTTGGCTTACTTACACATTCACTCAAACATTATGTGTTTAAATTGACTTATGATTATTATGGCCAAGTCCCTTACCCACACTTTTTATATTCTTCTTTTCTGTTTGCATTAAATATTTATAAGACAATAGACTTTTATCAAATTTATATTAAATATATTTATATCCCTCTATATTTTAATTTGAAATCTTAATTTTAAAAATGGAAATAGGAATTTCTATTGTACATGATTGGATGAATGAAGTGAATACAGCCTCATGAAGCTAAGTGGAAATATTTAAAGAGCCATTTGCATGAAAATTTTCCATAATACAAAATGTATTTTATAAGTGGGCTCAAACAGGAGTCAGGGTCATTCACCTAAGGTGTGTGAAAGCAGTGTGGATTATTACTGAAATATATAAAATAGACAATGATTGTTTAGTATTCTAACCAATAACTGACAATAGATTTGTAATTAGTATGAGTTTTGACTTCACTGTGTATATTCTTATTCATTTAAGAAGCAATTAGGTATCACTTTGACAACAGTATGACTGAAAGAATAAGGACAGAGAACAGAAAGATTAAGTGTACCTAGGTACAGAATCTATATGGGGCTTGTGCTGCGACCCAATGGTACTTATAAGCGAAAGTCTGGAAGCCCTTGCTTGTGTGTACACACAAGGGTCAATAGTAGAATCTACTCACTTAGCAAAATAAATGTTAGATTAGTAGATACAGTGATGATAGGTTTACTCTTAATACCCAAACATGTGCAAGGGAAGTTAATTTATTTATTTTTTCTTGCACATGATTAGATAATTGGAGTGAAAAAAACATTGATGAAAACATTTACTTTGCTAAGGGAAACAGCCATGCAAATTAACAATATAAATTGTACTGTTTGTGCTAAAATATTAACATTTCCCATATTTATGTTATCAATGTGTAAATACCTGATGGTAGTCAGGTCTGTGTTTTGGGCTAGGTCTTTGCATTAATAATATTTGACTTTTATGCTGCTCTATTGACTAGTTACATGAATATATTTGCTTGAGTTAAATGATATAAAATTACTACAGAAAAGTGTAAAGTAACATTTCATATGTTATAAAATAGTGCAAAAAGTTAAATGATTCCATTTTGACTTTTTTCTACTGGTTTCATTCTTTGTTGTGATGAGTTTGATGAGTTTAAACATACTTTGAATTGATTGTGTTGGGAATACACCCAACTACCCAGCAGTGATAAAACATTCTTTGTGATTTTTCTTTAATTCAGTAACTTAATTTCTATATTTGTGCCACCCTAAACAGTAACGGCAATAAGAAAGATACTTGATAGTAGGCAGATAGTGGCATATACAGTACATATTTTCTTCAGAAAACGTAACACTGCCTTTGGATTCCTGATTGTTATACAGAATTTCTTCTCCAGATTCCACCACAGAGATGACAATTTCTGCTACCCCTGTTCACCCTGGTCCCAAGCCATCACAGTTAGTTTGTGTTCTTCTTTATATGTATGTGTAAATTTATTGTTTTATAATAGTATCCCCAGTATGCTGAGAAATGAAGAATGGATTTTTTGTTGTATATTCTTTAAAACTATAAAATAGTATAGCAGCATTGTATCCTGAATCTAGACAGACTGTTTGCACTTTAGTAACCTGATGTACAATTTGTAATGATTTTAAATTCTAATTGGGAAAATGGAAAAAGTGGGATGAAAGAGGGGGTGTTAATATTTATGTCTTTATTAAAAAATATTTAATTTCAGACAATAGTACAATTGTCAGTTATGATATCCATTGCTGAGGTTACATCCTGCATGCAATGTGTTTTAATTAACGAGAAACTCACAGCCAAATTGCAAGCCACTACGCCAAAATGTAGGCAAGTCTGGGACACTTGGATTTCTCATTGCCTTCTGGAGACTATCAACCCCTGCCTTCTTGAACTTTAATCAACCTGGTTACAATGGTTGCAGTTTGCTCACTACTCCATGTTTATCCCTACCTCCTTAAAACCTTTCCCTCTTCTCTCTCATGTTTCTCTTTTCCCCCACTTCTCTTTTCTTTCTGCCTTTCTTTCTCTCTTATTTCCTTTCTATTTTGGGGAAAGCCTGTACTACCTTTCTACCTGAACTTGAGCCCGAATTAATGCTACCATTATGAGCTGCTATTATTTTTTAATCTTGTGGCAATTATCTCTGTGTGCTAAGATCCACAAGGCCGATGAGCCAATTTTCATTGTTATATTTGTCATTTTAGACTTTGGATTACTCTTTGATACGCTTAGATGACTTGGCTAAAAATGCTCAAGTATTTTTGTCATTTCTTACAAAATGTAATAAAATATTGAAATTAAAAAATATTTAATTCAAGGTTTGAACTAGGAGGCTGCAGACCTGCATCAATTGCTTTCATATGTTATTGGATGCATTGGATGTATGTTTAAAGTTTATGGCCAAACAATACTAAAGCAAATACTTTTCTATTCATTGGGTTTATTAAAAATTGTACTTTCAATCACTAAGTATTTTAAAAAAGAATTCTGGCCTACATCTAGATCAGAGGCTGATGCTGTGCAGATATCAGAACCTGGTGGATTTTTTTTCCTTTAACTACTTCAGCCCCAGAAGGATTTACCCACTTCCTGACTAGGTTATTTTTTGCGATACGACACTGCGTCGCTTTAACTGACAATTGCGCAGTCATGCAATGCTGTACCCAAACAAAATTGATGTCCTTTTTTCCCCACAAATGCAAATAGAGCTTTCTTTTGGTGGTATTTGATCACCTCTGTGGTTTTTATTTTTTGCACTACAAACAAAAAAAAGAGTGGCAATTTTGAACAAAAAACAATATTTTTTACTTTTTGCTTTAATAAATATCTAAAAAAAAAATGTAAAAAAACTAATTTTTTCATCAGTTTAGGCTGATACATATTCTTCTAAAAATTTTTGGTTAAAAAAAAATCGCAATAAGCTTTTACTGATTGGTTTGTGGAAAAGTTATAGCGTCTACAAAATAGGGGATACGTTTATGGCATATTTATTATTTTATTTTTTTTACTAGTAATGGCGGGGATCTGAGATTTTTAGCAGGATTGCAACATTGCGGCGGACAGATCGGACACTTTTGACACTTTTTTAGGACCAGTGACATTTATACAGCGATCACTGCTATAAAAATGCAGTGATTACTGTATAAATGTCACTGGCAGGGAAGGGGTTAACACTAGTGGTGATCAAGGGGTTAAATGTGTTCCCTCTGTGGTGTTTCTAACTGTATGGGGGCAGGGCTGACTAGAGGAGGAGAGAGATCGCTGTTCCTGAGTACTAGGAACAGACAATCTCACTCAACTCCCCTGACAGAACAGGGATCTGCTTTGTTTACACTGGCAGATCCCCATTTTGTGTCTCTCTGGACAATCATGGGTGGCAGGCGGGCATTGAGTATGCCCCACCTGCTGATCGGCTCCCCCGCTAGCCAGTGGATGCCCATTCCCACGACCGATGTACAGTGATGGCGACTTGCGGGAACGAGCCAACCTGCCACCGTAAAATGACAGCGGCTGGTCGGCAAGTAGTTAAAGTATTTAAAATGTAAAATTATGTCAATGGCCTGTTGGAATTGAGGAGTATTATAACATCACTTATAACAGTTCCTAGGTGTATACACTGGACAGTTATGGTAAACCTTCTTCATCTACAATAATTGTAACATCATGTTTATCTTTCATTTCTTGATCAAATGGTGCATTCCCAGTTAAGGAAAAGTCACCCATAAATGCTGTACTTAATCTGAATGGTAAGTGCACAGAAATATGACAGTTTACTTTTTTTAACTTAACCCTGAATCTGTATCATGCATACTGATGATTACAACTGTTGTCCCATTTGGAGCATGTTTGGGAACAGAAAGTGATAGTGACATGAGGATTATTTCAATAGGATTATCACTGATGTTGAATAAGCCTGCTAAAACTTTACAGTGTCCAACCATTAGGAGAGCTCCATTTCCAATAGCATCAATCTGAATTTCATACATATTTGTAACTAATATTTCATAACGTTTTTCCTTGATCTGATTCTGTAGCATTTAACTTGATCACCAGAATTTTAATTTCCTCTGCAATAGTAAAGTAGTAATTAAATCAGGGGGAATTAGCATTAAAATTTCCTCACATTTTAACAATTTTTGAAGTACCATTTAATCTTTAAATGTACCATTTAAAAACTGTTAGATCATGAACAGATTGTTCCTCTCTGTCTAGGGATTTTCACTGTACAAGCTCTGGTGATTTGAGTTAAATAGTTATGCTAATCGTATTTAAAATAATTACTTAGATCATATTTTGCAACATAATTTGTATCAAGATCTAGATCAGCTCCTTTAAGGGGTAACAAGATCCCTCATTTCTGATATGAAAAGTTTATTCAAATTATAAGATAAGTCTGAATTATTATCAATTATATACTTTTTTCTTAAGTTACAAAATTGAATTACAAAGATATATATTATGTTTCAAAAACAGTTAGTGATAGTGAACTAAACTGTTGGAACATTATATCTACCAATAGAAAATATGCACAAAATTAGAAGTTTTGATTGTGTAGCAAATGTCAACTTTTCAAAGGTGAGCAAGTAAAGTAGTCATTTTTTGGTGGCTAAATAAATCCGCAGTCAAGCATATGTTCACATTTTCAGAGAATATTAAAAACAAAAATTATTGAACTTGATTGAAATAAACACTGGATCAACTTAACAATTACCCAATCACTGTTTATTCTAGAAAAAATCTCATTAGTGAACCATTCAATATAATTAATAGTAATATAGTACTACATGCTATAGGAATATTATAAATTATATATTAAGTACTACTTATAGGGGATTCTGTCAACATGACATGTCTGCTAGTGTCGCCACAATTTTGGAAATCGTAATAGTTTTGAATGAAGGTTTTTATATATTCTGCAATATTATTTAAAAGATGAAAGCAAATTTTGAAAGCTTGCTCTTCAAAACCATGGCCTTGCTTTGTATGTGAAACTTTAATACATTATAACTGTTAATTGTAGATAGATGTAAATACCTTAAATAATATATGTTAAGCTAAAATAGCAAATGCAAAACTGAACATAAGAAATAAAGCTGCATTTACCTAAATTAAAGCAAATATAAGAGCATTTTGAAGGTTGATGTGCAAATTAGTAATATTAAAAAAGAAAAAAATAAACATTTAGTAATTAATTTCATGTATTTAAATTATGACAACTTACAAAAATGTATTTTTATTTTTACAAAAATGTATTTTTTTTTTACAAAAATGTAATATTTTGTACATTCTTCAATAACAGAATTATTTAATTCAGAGTAGCCTAGACATGTAGAAGGGTAACAAGAAAAAAAACATCTGGTACAAAAAACACCAATTGGGTGTGCCAGTCAAAAGTTTAGAATTTAAATGCAATATTAAAAAGAAATAAATATCTTCTTCTATCAACAAGTCAGCAATATATCCTTATGGAAACATTGTCCTATAATACATGCTTTATTGTCTGAAAAAAGTCTTGTGGACTTTTCACTTGATAAGTTATAATTTATATAATATATAGCTATAATTTTACAGTATCATCAACAGCTACAAAAATCAAGCCGCATCGAAATGTGTATTCATTTCGAAATCTTAGGAATTTTACTCAGATAGTAATATTCCACGAGAGTTCTAGGTTAACTTAAAGAGGAACTGCAATCTGCTCACATAGTTTGTAATAAAAACATCTTCGCCATTCTGAAGCTTCCCCCCAACCACTTTGCATATTATTTTATATATACTGTGCTTCTGTACTTGCGAAATATGAAAGAAAATCTCCCTCCACTAAGTCTGGCTGCAGCCATTTTAACTGTGGGCAGCTGAAGCTGCTGCCTGTTCACTTCCTGGATTTACACAGACTCACAGCAGCACACCTCCAGCTCTGCAGCTCTCAATGGTCTTCTTATGACTCATCCCCCCTCCCTTCCTGGCAAACTCTCAGGAGAGTGAGAGAGCCGTGCATAATGTCATAAGCCTAGGCTAATGACTAGATAAGAAAGAGGAAGTAGGCTTTAAAAGGCACTTACTAGCAAAAAAAAATGTTTTACTATCCAAAGTTAAAACAACAAGGGCAGAAGATTTAATAGATGGAAAGTTGAAAACATGACTGAATAGCCACTTTAATTTTTAATAAATAGTTAGATTTTAAGTAGATTTTAACAAAAGTGTGACATTCAGAACATAGAGTTTGTATACAAAATATAACTCATTCTCTAATATATGTTTCTAGTTTGGTAAAAGTGGTCAGCTGTTTTATAGCTGGAAAATATTATGAAGGAATATACATGAATATCAGGTCTAAAAACTTTATAGTTCTGTACAAACTAAGTTAAATACTTGCATGTATTATTATAGTGAGGTCAAAGATTCAGAAGACTATATGTGTAGATAATTGTAAAATACGCTGCATGTATACAATTTTTCTCCTTCTCATCTTTAACTACAAAACACCTTTAAAATATACAGACATACTTTTATAACCTAGGTGTGCTTTAGACTACATGAAAACATGAAGAAGTAGTATTTTTGGCATTTGCCCATTTTATGTGTACCAGACTTTTGGTGGTACACTTCAATTATGATTATTATTACTACTAATATCACATTAAACATTTGCATTTGGATGCATATATAAAAAAATACAATTATAAGAAATATGAATACTGTAAATTATTATATATGTATACTACCAGTTTACTGTTTTTATTGTTACATTTGCTAATTTGTAGTTGTGTGTCCCTCATTTTTTGATTTGTTACTAGCAAAAACTTTACACCTAACTTTGTGTTTGCCCTTTGTGTTGTAATATTATGCTTCTTATATACATTAAGCCTTACCTTATATGAGGAATTAAGCACAGACCCCTGTTGATTTGCTTGTTCTTCATTATTTGGAGTTTGAGAGGAATTTGGAGTAAACACTATTAAGTCATTCTTGCCTTGGACTGAATTTGAACATACTCTGTACTGTGTTTGCTGTGAATATACCCAACTACCTCCAGTATTAGAACAGATCCTGTAATTTTCCTTCAGTTCATTGACTTCATCCCTGTATTTTTGCCATCTTATCACAGTAAATGCGATTAAAGTGATAAGGAATATACTTGAGATTATGCAAATAGCAACAACAAGGTAAACATTTGTATCAGAAAATTCCTCAAAACTATCTTTGGACTCAGGGTTGTCAAAGTGAGTCTCCTCTCCAGATTCCACCAAAATAATGATGATTTGTGTCACAGCTGTCATA
Organism: Glandirana rugosa; assembly: GCA_018402905.1. Taxonomy (NCBI): domain Eukaryota; kingdom Metazoa; phylum Chordata; class Amphibia; order Anura; family Ranidae; genus Glandirana; species Glandirana rugosa. The sequence continues at coordinate 751,740 of BLSH010086033.1, forward strand.
ACTGGCTCTCCATGATCCTGGGCCACAATGTGAAACCTGTATTCATCATTGTCCAAATCTGTTAATGCACGTTTTAAGTTTATTTCTCCAGTTTCTTTAGCTATGACAAATGCTGTTTTTCCAGTAAACTCTTTAAAATTATATGATATCAAAGCATTGTATCCAGAATCAAGATCTAATGCTTTTACTTTAGCTACCATTTGTCCAGGTTTTGCTGACTTTGGAGTTTTAATTGTCATTTCAGAATAAAGTGGAGAGAAAAAAGGGGCATTATCATTTATATCTTCAATGAAAATATTTAATGTAAGGTTTGAAGTGAGGGGAGGTAAACCAGCATCAATTGCTTTAATGAGACATTGGACATGTGGGACTTGTTCATGATCGAATGAAACTAAAGCAAATACCTTTCCATTCTCTGGATTCATGGAGATGTAGGATGATATTGGGATTCCATCAATTGTCTTGTCAACAATTGAGTAAGTGATAAAAGAGTTCTGTTCTATATCCAGGTCTGAGGCAGCTGCTGTATAAACTAGAGTACCTGGTGGATTGTTTTCCTTGATAAAAATTGTGTCAACTGGCTGCAGAAAATGGGGGGCATTGTCATTCACGTCACTTACAATAATTTTAAGAATTTTTGAAGCTGACAGCGAAGGAGAACCTTCATCTCTTGCAGTTACGACAACTTCATATTCACCTTTCCTTTCACGATCCAAGGGCCCATTCACGGTCACAGCATATACTCCCAAAATAGCTTGATTAATTTTAAAAGGTGCGTTGTCAGAAATATAGCAGTTTACTTTTCCATTGGCTCCTGAATCCTTATCATGTATATTAATGATAGCAACTGTTGTCCCTTGGGGAGAATCCTCTGGCACTGGAACTGATAATGATGTTACTGCCATCTCTGGAGGATTGTCATTAACATCTATAACAGTCACTAGAACTTTGCAGTGTCCAATCATTGGGTGTTCCCCGTTATCAATAGCATCAATCTGAATTTCATACATATTTGCTGCTTCAAAGTCAACCTCACCTTTTACTCTAATTTCCCCTGTGTTTTTATCTACACTAAAAATTCTAATAATTTCCTCCATTCCCAGGCTGCTAAATTCATAAAATATTTCTCCATTTTTTCCTTGATCCAAATCTGTGGCATTTAATTTAAAAACCAAAAATCCTTTTGCAACATTTTCTGTTACACTGCTCTGATAAAACGGCTGATCAAAAGAAGGAGCATTGTCATTAACATCATCAACAGTAATGATTACTTGCGTTGTACCACTTAATCTTGGCTTGCCTCCGTCATAAGCTATAAGTGTTAGATTGTGAATAGACTGCTTTTCTCTGTCTAGAGATTTCTTTAATACAAGCTCTAAAGATCTGATCTGGTTCATGTGTTTTTGAAAATCTAATGTAAAACAGTCACTGGCACTGAGTTCATAGTTCGTAATAGAATTTGTTCCAAGATCTGGATCTGCAGCTTTCTTTAGTGGAAAATGAGATCCTGCAGGTCTGAGCTCTGATATTACAAGGTTGTATTCATTGGAGGAAAAAACTGGGCCATTGTCATTTATATCTTCTATTTCTACATCTACATGATACATTTGCACAGGCTTATCTACAATGACCTGCAGGGAAACAATACAGAATGGTGTATTTGGACATAAAAATTCCCTGTCTATTGTCTCTTTAACAAACAAGATTCCATTCTGCAGATTCACCTGGAAATATTCCTTTTCATTTCTAGATGAAACATGTAACATTCTGGAATTAATCTCACCTAAATCCAGTCCCAGATCCTGTGCAATTCTTCCAACAAAGGTGCCGTGTTTTGATTCCTCTGGAATGATGTAATGAAGCTGACTCAGGACCACATCCCAAGACATTTGTAGTAATAAGAAAATAACAAACCTTCTCCCTGCTTGATAATCCAGGTTTGTTTTGATCATTTCCTAAATTCACTGATGCTGAAGGTAATATCCTATCCAGGAAATAAGGCATTCACACTGATTGAAAATCCATGCTACGGAGAGGACATTCTATCATGGCCGATATTCTTACAGCAAAATATAGAGCTAGTTACAACAGAGAGATGAATTTCCTTTCATTTGATACTAAATATTGGTAGACAGCGACATCTAGTGTTTGGTTTCAATACTGCATATCATGGAAATGTAAGCATAGTGAATTTTTAATTAGTTCACTTTTCTGTTGCATATTAGTAAATATAGCATGCATTTGTTTAATGTAATGCATAACGAGCTTTAGAAAGTAGAGTATAACATATGTTCAAAACAAATCCTATACACAAAAATTTTATTTTAAAATACAGAACATTAGCAAAGGGATGGGTCTCATAAAACATTGAAAATCTACGTAATCCTTCAGACTCATGTTTTAAAAATATGAACGGTAGAAGCTCATGGTTAGTTGCTAACGAATTAAAACCTAAAAATACATATTACCGCGTTAAACTCTAAATATTAAGATTTAATATTTAATTACTTCAAGTTATTGTAATTAATAGTGCAAATTGGTGATACTTATTAATGCATTATTTGTTTTATATTTAAATATTGATACAACTATTGCACTAAACCAAATGTAATTCTATTTGTATTTAAATATAATTTTCTGTTTTCTACTTTCAATAAAACCATAGCCACACTATGGTATGTATTTTTAAATTACTCACATTGCATTTCACCTAGTAAAAGTGCATGCACATCAATTCTGTGTGAATAGGGCAAAAATAAACAAAGTTATTGGGCCATTTCCTGTGCTGGTCAAATGCTTTTCATTGGAGTTCTTTATGATACTTAGCATCTTCTAATAGCTAAAGTAGCTTTTCCCCTTCAAAATAAAAAAATTGGACCTACACATGGAATAACCTTATAACATTTTTTTGTACAGAATTTTTTATAAGCACAACCCTATTCAACACTATTAACACTGTGTTAGCAAATCAAGGCTATTTGTTGGTTCATATATTTTATCTTTAAGACACTTTTTAAACCTTTTCAACTAGAATGCACTGTGCAGCCTTTGAACAATGATCAGCAGGCTTAGAAGGACAAATCAGAGGCTTTTGAATTATTCAACACCCCCCCCCACCCCACCCCATACCCCATACCCCATAGGGCAGTGTCACTGAGTTGGAAGCTATTATACGGATAGTTGCAAACCACAAAGAGAGACACGAGGGTCAGTTAGCAAACTATACGTTAATTCTTAATAGCTCTTAGGGCAATCAACCCTAATAATGCCTTTTTTTGTTCTTAATATTGGGGACTTTTTGGCATTCACTTTATTTTTGGTTGATTTAAGGTCAGCAGTCACGTTAAGCTGCTGTCCTGTCCACAGCAAACTTTTTACTGCAACGCTATATTTAAAAATGTGCTTTTGTTTCTGGGGGTAGTACTTTGAGGTTTCCATTTATCTGGCAGTATATCTGTTTATATTTTATGTTGTAGGGACCTTATTTTGGATTAAGATGCTTTTTTTGCTCCTAGTCTTCCCTTTAAAACATGGGCTTTTATTTCACTGGTGGTATTTTGGGTTACAATTCTTTTGTGTGCTTTTATTTTATGTTAATTATGGTAAGTTCAGGATACATAGAGTGGAGCATTCACCTGTTAATATCCGTCTGTTTTTTGGCTTCTGATCACAGCATGTCCATGCATCATAAAAGTTTTTAAAAAAAGTTAAACTGTTGTCACTAATTAAAACTGCCCTGTTACTGGCTAATTATTCACTGCAGTATCCTCTGCAGGATCTTAAACTTATCTTGTAGTGTTGCCTTAGCTTCTGCTCTTTCTCTAGTAAATTTGGGCTTGGGCTTGCTATTAAAAAAAAAGTCCTGCTGCTGGCAGTTTTGATATTGCTGTGTAATCTGCAGTCTATTAATTATTCTGGTAAAACATTTGCCTCTACTCTTTTTCTTTAACCACTTAAGGACCGATGCTCTTTTTGAGATTCGTTGTTTACAAGTTAAAATCAGTTTTTTTGCTATAAAATTATTTAGAACCCCTAAACATTATATATTTTTTCTATCACCCTAGAGAATAAAATGGCAGTTGTTGCAATACATTATGTCACACAGTATTTGCTTAGCGGTCTTTTTTTTTTCTGGAAAAAATTTACTTTTTTGAATTAAAAAATAAGACAACAGGAAAGTTAGCCCAATTTTTTCTATATTGTGAAACATAAAGTTATGCCGAGTAAATTGATACCCAACTTGTCATGCTTCAAAATTGGAATGGTGACAAACTTTGGCACTTAACAATCTCCATCAGCGAAGTTTAACATTTTCTACAGGTTACCAGTTTTGAGTTACAGAGGGGTTCCAGTGCTAGAATTCTTTCTCTCACTATAATGATTGCGGCGATACCTCACATGTGTGGTTTGAACACCATTTTCATATGCAGACCCAACTTCCGTATGCATTCATTTCTGCGTGCGAGCTCGGTGGGACGGGGAGATTTAAATTTTTTTTTATTCATTTTATTTTTTATTTTTACACCGTCCATGTCAAAAAATAATTTGGGACACTTTTATTCCTATTACAAGGAATGTAAACATTCCTTGTAATAGAAAAAAAGCATAACACAACCTCTTAAATATGAGATCTGGGGTCAAAAAGACCTCCGATTTCATACTTACACTAAAATGCAATAAAAGAGCATTGGACAGAAGTGACGTTTGATGTCGCTTCCCCCCTTCAAAGCTATGGAGCCGAGTGGGCACCATCTACTGCTCACTCGGCTCACAGGCATTGAGGAGAAAGGACCCGATTGTCTCCGCTGTTTCCAGCTGGTCCGCTAAGCAGTGGAGACGATGTAAAAGTGGCGGGGGTCACCTCTCCTGCCCCCCATAAAAGTGATCTTGCAGAAAATCTGCTGCAGAGACCACTTTTATCTGAAAGCGGGCCACCCACTGTTTAAAAAAATACCGGGGATCTGGCAGCTACCTGCTACCATAACAACGGTATTCAACAGCAAAGTACTGCCGTATAATAACGGCAGGCGTTCCAGAAGTGGTTAATGAATTTCTTCCAAATCTCATTTATTAAAAAATTCCTGCTGCAGGCAAAATTTACACTGCTGTGTCATCTGCACTCTCTTAATTCTTAATGCGAGCTTGATAGAAATTGATCAGCAGCAGAACAGTTTTGTATCAACAAGAACAAAGACAGCCACAGCAAAATACTGGTAAATTTCTATCTGCCATCAAATTAGACTTATTACCATTTGAGTAAAAGTCTGTCTCACTTCTAAAACTGAAGCAAACTGGAATGAATGATGAATGAAGATGGTGCTGCTGTATGTAAGCCAAGCTAAATGTAAAAATAATAAGTCAATTCAACAGCAAAATAGTTCTGCCAGTGTATGCTGTCGCTGAGACTGTCCATGAAAGTCATAATATTCTATAACACCATGTACAACTTTAAGGCATCCCTCATTCATGCTTTCAAAAAAAATGTGTACTTACAATGTTGTCTTTGACGCCGCATGAAAAGACCTTCTATCTACCGTATTTTTTTTGTTGTTTTTTTTTTTTCTTGCATTGACACATTTTCCCTGTGGCAATGCCCAGCTTCCCATGCCTTTTTCACAGTAATTTGCTTATTTGCTCTAAAAATGGCCAGAATTTAAAAACCCAATTTACCTCCAAAGATGTATATGGGACCCCCCTCAAAGTTTGAGTTTGTTGAATTTCGAGCAAGATGCTCCAAACCCTTGGTGAATCGAACCTGGGCAAATTTGCCCATCACTAGTCTTAACAAAATATGGGATTTTTATAAAGAAGTATTTGCTTAACATTTAAGAAGCCAGAATAAATATATGTAAACCAAGGTCCACAGAATCATTAAAACTATGAATAATATGAATACATTATTAAAATATGTTGCATAGTAGTACACAAAATATATATTTACATTTGAAATGATAACCACCAGAACTAATTTGGGTTATAAACATGGGTAATAATAACTAAGACATTCTATCTATGTTGATTAAAATAACATAAATGTAAAGATAAAAATAAACACAGAAACCATATTGCGATGAAATAAGTTAATATTATGATGAATTGGCAGTCCCATCCATTATGTACTCTATTTTTAGATATATTTTAATGTTTCGGAAATGTATTGTTATGTATTAAATGTTTATTAGTTAAATAAAGTTTGTATATCTATAGAAAAGAAGATAGAGAATGCAATATGCATTTAATTATTAAAAAATTTATTAAAAAATTTAAATTGAACCAACCTAAAACCGTTATCGTTTATTGGTTTGGTGAAATTTGATGGAGTGGACCTCATTATCCAGTTTGCCACAAATTCTTTTGTCCATTGTGTATACAAAGGCTTCTTGGAGACATTGTTATGTCCCTATTCATTATACTTTGTATTTATTTGTACACTCCATAGTGGGCTCCTCATAGTGGGCGATCGCCTCAGTCAATGTGACCCTGTGTTTCCGGTCTTCTTTTTCTCAAGCGCTAGATGCTTTCCTTTTTATTTAAGTGCAGCACACCTGGCAATTTTGAATTTGAGGTGTGGAGACTTTTGCGGCTACACGTGTGCATGCATGATTTTCATACATGAATTGTACATACGACCCCATTATCACATTAGAATATACTCTTTCATATGTCTAATTGTAGCTTTAAATTTTGAAAATGTATGAAATGTATGTGATAAAATATTTTGTAATAATGTTTTTTCTATTTAGTTATAAGGCTCCATCACCCCTGTGTACAGCATCCCTTGAGAAAGCCTTTGTCACTAGGTGAAACATGTTGGGAATTATGCCATCATGCTGTGTTTACATAGAGGACGCTATTTGAGTCTGTAATGTTGCATTGCCCCAATATCCTATGCACTTCTATCCTTTTTTAATCTTAAGTTAATAAAAAAAAATTGAGATTTTATATTTCTGTGATCTTTCATATTTTGCACCTTAAAAGGCCCGCTAGTTCTTTATTGTTTTGTTTAAAATAAAAAAAATGACTTTAAATAAATCTGTGCATATCACAGTAAAGCATTCTTAGAACAGAAGTTACTGCATGTCTTATTCTATCACATATCCCCAGTGATTTGGTTGGGAAGAAATGGGTCTATATTAGGCTATATTTGTACTACACAAAAGAGGTTCTGGATGTGCATTTTGATGATGGGAAATAAAGGAATGAATTGCATGGTCCCACTCAGTCAATTCATGGTTGAAAACCTTTCACTCTAAGAAGGTTTCCTGAGTTATGTGCTGGTTCAGTTTGAGGGTTTTTTGATTCTTTCAGTTCCTTTTACCTTCTCACCAAAACCTATATGGTTATAATCACACATAAAAAATAAATGTACCCTCCTCTAATCTGCCACTATTAAATCTTGTAACTTGACGACCCTATAGATACCCCCTTCTTGCTGTAAAAAGTCACTGTACAACTGACTCTGGAATAATTCTAGCCAACAACACTTTATCAGATCCACCTTATACAAGACTAAGAGGTCTGGACAAATTAATGCATCCAAACCCTCAAATGATTCATACTGCACGAGTCCACAGCAACAAACATAAACCCAAAACAAGGTGTGTAATTTGTTAGAGAACACAAGCCTTCAAAAAGCTTTTATACAATACCTCACAACTAGAATTCTTCCCTGCACACAAAGGCTAGCATAAATGTAACAATGTGCGAAAAACTCAACCAATTAAATTGCCAACATCCCTACTTTTAATGCAAAATAGATCCAAACATTTGGATCTATTTTGCAATATAGCAGAAATGTGTTAAATGCTATTGGCATATCCTGTAAAACAGTAAACATGAATCAAAACCATTATAGTTTACCCTCAGTAGCCATTTTCCCCAAAAAATGCTTGAGATATCTTGCCTAAATAGAAATTCCTTGTTACACATTTTCACTTTGTTCTAAAATTGATGACTTTAGGGAAAAAATCCCATTAACTGCCTTCTTTGTAGCTTCATGGGTCGGGTGGGGGAGTTCTGCCCAAAATTCATCAATAAAAAATCTTTGTTCTTTTGGAGCTTTGTGCAATTTACACAAAGCCCTTGAATGTATCTTATGTGATTCCAACAGAACCCATATAAATATCGCTATATGGTTACATACTTTTTGTAGTGTTTGTTCTTTTATTAAGTATATTTTCTAAAACAATAGCAAACACATATGTAGGCTCTATTTACTTACCTGTTTAATAGTGCATATAGCACTATATGTATGTATATGTATATAACTACAGTGACCTTACCTTGCTTGGGGAATATATTATAGCCCTTTGTTGGTTCACATTTTCTTCATTGCTTGGAGCCTGAGAACTATTTGGAGTAAATACAATCAGGTCATTTTTAGTTTGGTGTGAGTTTGAACACACTCTATACTGAGTATGTTGAGAGTACATCCAACTGCCTCCAGTGTTGGAACAAATCTTGTAAGTTTCTTTTAAATCATTGACCTCTTCTCTGTATTTTTGCCATCGTAAAACAGTGAAAGCAATTAATGTGATGAGAAATATACTTGAGATTATGCAGATTGCAACAACCAAATAAATATTTGTGGTAGAAAAGTCATCATTGTTGCCCTGTAAGTCATGATTATCCAAATTCACTCGTTCTCCTGGTTCCACCAAAGAAATAATTACTTGTGTGAGCGCTGTCATGACTGGTTCACCTTGGTCCTTAGCAACCACTAGTAATCTATATTCATCATTATCTGACTCTACAAATGAACGTTTTAAAATGATTTCACCAGTTTGTTGAGAAATAGTGAATGGATCTTTTCCTGGTGGATCTCTAAAATTATAAGACATCAATGCATTGTATCCTGAATCTAGATCCACTGCTCTGATTTTAGCTATCAGATATCCAGCTTGGGCAGACTTTGGAGTCATAATGGTAGCTGGAGAATAAAGAGGAGAAAACATTGGAGCATTGTCATTAATATCCTCAGTGAAGACATTTAATGTTTGGTTAGAGCTAAGAGAAGGTAGACCAGCATCAGTTGCTCTTATGTGGCACCGGAAATATTTGATTTGTTCATGATCAAAAGACACTAAAGCAAAAACCTTCCCATTCTCTGGATTGATGGAGATGTAGGAAGAAAGAGGAATTCCATCAATGTTACCGTCTGCAATTGAATATGTGATGAAGGAATTCTGGCCTATATCTGGATCATATGCTGAAGCTGTGTAAATATAAGAACCTGGTGCATTGTTTTCCTTGATGAAAATGGTGTCACTAGGTTGAATAAACTGAGGTGCATTGTCATTAACATCGCTTATTATAACTCTTATACTTTTTGAAACTGATAGAGCTGGAGAGCCTTCATCTTTTGCAGTAATTGTTAATTCATAATGATCTTTTTTTTCCCGATCTAACGGTCCATTTACTGTCACTGAAAAATCCCCCATAAATGCTGGGTTTACCTTAAATGGTACTTGTTCAGAAATGTGACATTGAACTTTTCCATTTGATCCTGAGTCTCTGTCATGTATACTGATAATTGCAACAGTTGTCCCTTGTGGAGAGTCCTCTGCAACAGGAACTGATAATGATGTAATTATCATCTCAGGAAGATTGTCGTTGACATCCACGACATTCACTAGAACTTTACAATGTCCAACCATTGGATTATCCCCATTGTCAATTGCATCAACTTGAATTTCATACATGTTAGTCTTTTCAAAATCAATTTCACCTTTCACTCTTATTTCTCCTGTATGTTTATCAAGACTAAAAACTCTAGTCACTTCTTCCATCACCATGTCCCCAAATTCATATGATATTTCCCCATTCTTTCCTTGGTCCAAATCGGTAGCATTCAGCTTAAAGACTAAGCTTCCTTTAGAAGCATTTTCAGTTACGCTGCACTGGTAAAATGGCTTATCAAATAAAGGGGCATTATCATTAAGATCTTCAACATTAATTATTATTTGGGTTGTACCACTGAGCCTAGGATTGCCTCCATCATAGGATGTGAGTATCAAATTGTGAACAGACTGCTTTTCTCTATCTAGAGATTTCTTAAGTACAAGTTCTAATGATCTAATTTGATTCATATATTTCTGAAAATCTAAAGCAAAATAATCACTGGGACTGAGCTCATAATTAGTAATAGAATTTGTTCCAAGATCTGGATCAATGGCAATTTTCAGTGGAAAGCGAGATCCTGCAGGAATCAGCTCAGATATTAGTAAATTATTCATAATGGAAGAAAATTTTGGACTATTATCATTAATATCTTCTATTTCAACTTCTACACGATACATCTGCACAGGCTTATCTAGAATAACCTGCAGAGGAATGGTACAGAATGGTGTATTTTGACACAGCATCTCCCTGTCTATTGTCTCTTTAACAAACAAGATTCCATTTTGCAGATTCACCTGGAAATATTCCTTATCATCTCTAGAGACAACATGTAACATTCTGGAATTAATCTCACCTATGTCCAATCCCAGATCCTGTGCAATTCTTCCAACAAAGGTGCCGTGTTTGGATTCCTCTGGGATGATATAATGCAGCTGACTCAGAGCTACATCCAAAAACATGTGTAGTAGCAACAGATGAAGAAGCCTGCATTTTGCTTTTAAATCCTTTTCCCTTAGCATGTCTTGAAATCACTGATGAAGATGGTAAATAAGGCATTCACTCTGTGAGAATATCCACATCACAGAAAAAAACATCTATCATGGCGGAAACCCCTACAGCAAATTTTCCAGCTGGCAACAATGGTAATATACAGTATGTTGTCTTTTTCCTGCTACAATTATTTGGTATAGAGTGACATCTACTGCCTGATTTTCATATTGCATCTAACGAGAGTAAGCTTGTCTTTAGCAAACCAATATTCAATTGTCTGTCAGCCTAAATTTATATCATGTAATACATTGTGTATTATGTTCTATGTGTGTAAAACAAAATGTTTCAATTTAGAGTATGTTCATATATGTTCAAATATTATACACACTATCAATAGGTTGTAAAAAATGCAGTATCATTTGAAGTAAGTTCTTTTATTCATTAAATGTAATTTATCTCATAAGACAATCGTAATAGTATACAAATATGTACATTTTATTTACGATAATTAGGCAATTGTAAAAAATTTTTGCACAAAAATGAACAGTAGAATCATAACAAATATTTAGTTACTAGCACAATAAAAT
>BLSH010086034.1:16810-30279 GCA_018402905.1 Glandirana rugosa
GTTTACGGGCTGTTGCTGACATTATATAGAGGTTCTCTGAGCTGTGATTAAGTTAGTATTTGAGAGTAGCGTTAGGAGTGATGTTAAAGCTTTTTAGTCTCCGAACGGTGTAGTGCCCAGGGATTAGCAGGGCATTATGTACATCTAGACGGTGCTCCTAGGGAGAAGGGTGAAGCATGTGAGGTTCTCAGCATATATGGACTGGAGGCTCAATATGGCCGACTCCTGTGGGCCTATGGTCGCTTATATTTTGTGGTGAATACAGTTGAGACAGTGGCTCTATCAATGTAGTAACAGTTTCTGATATTGATACTGTTGATTCTGATAAAGAACCGCTGAATACTTTGATCCTGCAGCTATCAGGGAGCGCGATTTTGGTGTGCCAAGATGGCGTCTGTGGAGGCCGCGGGTAAGCCTCGGGCTCGATTTCCGGATGGGAGTGCCACGCGCTGCTATGTGGTCGAGACTGGCGCTTCTTTTTTAGATTTCCGAGACTCCAATGTCAGGCCAGGTGATGTGCCCCACTATTAGTTGTTGAGTTTATGTCGGCCTTGTATATGGGTCGTGTATATGAGCTGGAGTGTGGGCAAGTCGCTAGGCCGCGATCGGGGGGCCGCGTTGTCCTCGGCGCTCCGATTGAGCGTGCTATCGGCTCTGTAACCTCCCCAGGATGTAGAGTAGGAGATGTGTGTAAATGCTGGGTGTAGGAAAGCTCTCACCCGTCCTTGGATTTCGACGATTTTGCCGAATTAGGTGTCTGTGGACCAGGAGCTTCTCCAAAGACGTCTGCCTGTGTCCACGTCTAGCCACGCCCCCGAATTATGCAATTTTAAACTATAAATTATGATTATGCACAGATAAACTAATCTGTGTCAATGTATCACTGATACACTGACCATAACATGAATTTGAAAGCTTACATGGTGTGCACTGATTCAGGTGGGTTGTTTTCAAAGAACAGAGCAGAATAAATCAAAAGCAAAATATCATTAAGGTAGCCATTCCACATTTTCTTCTATACAGTATATCCCCATTTCAAATGTGTTGATAAATGACAAAATATAAGCAACGTACTAGAATTATATTAAGATCATTAAAATATATGTAAATATGCATCTAATTACACCTTACTAAATCACTGGTGTAGGAGTAGCTAGGAGCTACTATTCAGTGGTAGTTTATTATGTCATATTACAGAGGTTTTTTTTTCCTTTTAGTGAGCAGTCTAACATTTTTCCTAGAAAATTTAAAAAAAAACTTTGCTAGCAGATGCAACAGTAAAGTAAAACATTAAAAGGGGAATCAGGTTTGATTTCTGTCATTTGCATTTCAATTCACGTTTTCCAAAATATATTTAAAGCACACAGAATATGTTATATTTCAAGATATGAACCATATCAAATATATGTTATCCATGTATTTTTTTTTTGTTTACTTAATGCTACACCCTGACCAACACTTCATCAGTTCACTAAATTTGTGTCCTCAGAATTATCTTTAGAGCCTTTTCTACTCCAGGAAACCAAAAAAACACATGAAACGTCTCCAAATAAGCATGGGAAACAAGAAAAACACTTCTTGTACCAACAATTTTTAAATTTTTTAAATGCTGGTTCATTGTGCACCAGTTAGCTTGGAGAAAGATGCAAAGCTCCATTGAAGTCTGTTTGTCTGAATCTTCTAGGAATGAGTGACATCATTCCATGTATGCACACCATACAAACAGAACACAGCGCACAAAGCTGCCTACTGGGGCTCCAAGCACTGTTTACCTTAACTGCAAAATGAGCAGGATGAGACTTTTACTTACTTTGTTAAAGCGGTAGTAAACCCATCCATTTAACAGTTTAAAAACGAGTTACATTTCCGGAATGTGCCGGAAATGTAGCACTCCCATTGTTGTGCTCTAAACCAAACTGTCAAACCATCCAATGGCTGGTGTCATAGCTGATCCCATGTGCATCATCATGGCAGTTGTATATTAAACAGAGGCCAAGATGGCAGCTTCCTTGGCTGAAAATGATAGGAGGGTTTACTACCACTTTAAGTGCACCTCATATGTATGCAGCATTCATATATGCTGCTAATAAGAGATACAGTTTGGTGAGCATAATGGGACTGCTACTGGAATTGGTGGGGGATATTATCTCAATACTAGTTGGGCAGTGGATCCCTGAATGCTGAAAGATGTTTGTATTTACTCCAGAGAACAATTATTATTATCTCTGCTGATATTGTTAAAGTTTTCTTAGTTAAATTAGGTATCCTGTAACAAGAAAACTTGTTAACCCTATCTTAAAGAAATACGGTATATAGGGATTCTAGCACAAAATATGGTCAAGCATTTTTATCTTTTGTGCCTCAACACATATTGCTAAATATTGTTTATAACACGATACTTAATTTGTTTAAGAAAATATATACAAAATGGTTAACGTTCTTCCTAATACCATATTTAAGCTCCATGCTACTTACAAGTGCAGTTGTAGAGGGACTACATTAAAATGTGTGTTATAGAGGAAAAATGCAGGGAAGTATATCAAGATTGCATTTCTTCTGGTGTAGTTTGCAGTACATTCCCTCACATACATTTATGAATAAGTTAAAACCAAACAAACACATCTCTACTACACAAGTGCCAGCATTACACAACCTTGCAGCTGTAATAGAGATCTCCCTTGCTCTGATTTGATATATCCAAGTCACCATTGTTTGAGTCCAGTAGGCACTGTGATAGATGTTAAAGCCCTAATAAAGGTAGATTTTTTTTGGCCGCCAAAATGCTTTGGATTATTGTAGTAATACGTTTGCCATTTGTGGATAATTAAAATACATACTTAGGGGTTAATTTACTAAAACTGTAGAGTGCAATATCTGGTGGACCTGTGGTAGCCAATCAGCTTCTAACTTCAGCTTGTTCAATTAAGCTTTGACAAAAAAAAACCTGGAAGCTGATTGGTTTATATTCTATGCAGAACTGCAGCAGATTTTGCACTACCAGCTTTAGTAAATCAACCCCTTAAGCTCTTATTGTGTGTTTTCGGTGGTCTTTTGGTTTGAACATACATAAATCACAAAACTGGTTAAAAATAAAAATCCTAAAACAGCTAAAGTGTCCCCATGTAGGCATTTCAACTTAGTATTTAGATAATTGCATGAAATTCAACTTTAATGCTTTTGAGGACATGAGAAAATTATTTAAAAATACACATACTGTAATAATTAGGAAATATTTTACCTGATAGAAAGAAGCTGGTCTGACACTTTCTTGATTTTGATGTTCTTCATTACTTGGGTTTTGAGAGGTATTTGGTGTAAAAACAATTAAGTCATTTTTGCCTTGAAGTGAGTTTGAGCAAACCCGATATTGGGTATGCTGAGAATACATCCAACTGCCTCCAGTATTCGAACATATTTTGTAACTTTCTTTTAAATCATTGACCTCCTCTTTGTACTTTTGCCATCTTAAAATAGTAAAGGTGATTAAGGTAATGAGAAATACACTTGATATTATGCAAATAGCAACAACTAAGTATATGTTTGTGTCTGAAAATTCCTCCTTATTGCTTTTTGACTCACTATTTTCAATTCTGTTGATTTCTTCATTTGATTCCACTAAGGAGATAAAGATTTCCAATATACTTGTCATCACTGGGTTCCCATGGTCCTGTGCGACTATGACTAGTCTGTATTCTTCAATATCTGAATCTGAAAATGGCCGTTTTAGACTAATTTCTCCTGTTTTTTCAGAAATAATAAATGGCACTTTTACTGATGAATCCTTAAAAGTATATGACACCCAGGCATTGTAACCAGAATCCATATCAATAGCTCTAACCTTAGTTATTAGGTTTCCAGGATGGGCTGATTTAGGAGTCTTAATTGTCATGGCAGAATAAGATGCAGGAAATGTAGGTGCATTGTCATTAATATCTTCAATAAAAATGTTTAGTGTTAGAGTAGAACTGAGTGGAGGCAGACCGACATCAGTAGCTGTTATGTGACACTGGAAGTAACTGAGCTGCTCATGATCAAATGATACCAAAGTAAATATCTTTCCATTTTCTGGATTGACAGAGATGTAGGAAGAGATGGGAATTCCATCAATGGTGCCATCACTGACTGAATATGTGATAAAAGAATTCTGGGCAATATCTGGGTCAGAGGCTGAGGCTGTATAAACATGAGATCCTGGTGGGTTATTTTCTTTGATAAAGATTATGTCAACAAGCTGGTGAAATTGGGGTGCATTGTCATTCACATCACTAATAGGAACTTTTATAGTTTTTAAGACTGATAGAGATGGGGAACCTTCATCTCTTGCAGTAATTACAACTTCATATTCATCTTTACTTTCTCGATCTAATGGGTGATTTAATGTCAGTGAAAAGTCACCTGTGTATGCTGAATTGATTTTGAAGGGTACATCAACAGAAATCTGGCAATTTACTTTTCCGTTTGACCCTGAGTCTTTGTCCCGTACTGTGATAATTGCAACAGTTGTTCCGAGAGGTGAATTTTCAGGAACAGGAACAGAAAGTGATGTCACTGTCATCTCAGGGGGATTGTCATTGACATCTATGACACTCACTAATATTTTACAGTGTCCAATCATTGGATGATCACCATTATCAACTGCATCAATTTGAATTTCATACATTTTGATCTTTTCAAAGTCTATTTCGCCTTTCACCCGAATTTCTCCTGAATGTTTATTAAGACTAAAAACTGTGCTCACTTTCTCCACACTATTAAATTCATAAACAATTTCACCATTCTGTCCCTGATCTAGATCTGTAGCATTTAATTTAAACACCAGAGATCCCTTTGGCGCATTTTCAACCACACTACACTGGTAAAATGGTTGATCAAATGAGGGGGCGTTATCATTAACATCTTCAACATTAATTACTATTTGTGTTGTACCACTTAATCGTGGTTTTCCACCATCATAGGCTATCATTGTCAGATTGTGAATAGACTGCTTTTCTCTGTCAAGAGGTTTCTTTAGCACAAGCTCTAAAGACCTAATCTGGTTCATGTATTTCTGAAAATCTAATGCAAAATAATCATTGGCACTGAGCTCATAATTTATAATAGAATTAGTTCCAAGGTCTGGATCAGCTGCCATCTTTAAAGGGAAATGAGATCCTGCAGGTCTGAGTTCTGAGATGATTAGATTATAAATTCTGGAAGTGAAGGCTGGACTATTGTCATTAATGTCTTCTATTTCAACATCTACACGATACATCTGTACAGGCTTGTCTACAATAACCTGCAAGGGAATAATACAGAAGGGTGTTTCTGGACACAGCAGCTCTCTGTCTATTGTCTCCTTAATAAACAATATTCCATTCTGTAGATTAACTTGGAAATATTCTTTTTCATCCACAGAGATAACACGTAACATTCTGGAATTAATCTCACCTATGTCCAGTCCCAGATCCTGGGCAATTCTTCCAACAAACGTTCCGTGCTTGGATTCCTCTGGGATGATGTAATGCAGCTGACTCAAGATGACATCCCATGACATTTGTAGCAAAAAGAAATGAATAAACCTATTTTTTGCTTGGTAATCCAGATTTGGATTAAACATTTCTTAAATTCCCAGACTGGAGATGATAGTTTCTCTTGTAAATAAGGCATGCACTCTCAATTGATTTCCACGATAAGGAAAATGAAATCTATCATGGCCGAAACCCCAGCTTCAAGAAGCACAGTTGGTATTAACAAATACATCTATTCATTCTTTACTGATGCCATAAATTAGTGCACAGTGTCATCTAGTGTCTGAATTTTAAACTGCAACATGTTCACAATGAAAATGTGTGCACAATGTTTTTAAAAGGCTACAATTTGGTTTTCATTTTTTTCTTGTTGAGTGAAAAAAATAGTTCAGAAAAAAACATAAAAAAGTGATATTGTCCTTGTTTGAACTGAATTATCATACATGGTCGATAACTTTTTTTATTATTATTTTGACAATGGCCTTATCATTGGAAGAGACAGTGAGATATCTTCAATTTAAGCTGTACTTTTAAAAACTGTATAACTAGCTTTTTATGTGACTACATTAACCACTTCAGCCCCAGAAGGATTTTCCCCTTTAGAACCAGAGCACTTTTTGTGATTTGGCACTGCGTCGCTTTAACTGACAATTGGGCAGTCATGTAACGCTGTACCCAAACAAAATTGGCATCCTTTTTTCCCACAAATAGAGCTTTCTTTTGGTGGTATTTGATCACCTCTGCATCACTTCTGATCACCACTATAAACAAACAAGGAGCGACAATTTTGCAAAAAACCCAATATTTTTTGCTTCTTGCTAAAATATAAATCCAAAAAAAAAAATTAAAACAAAAATGTATTCATCAGTTTTGGCCTGATATATATACTTCCTCATATTTTTGGTAAAAAAAAATAGCAATCAGCCTATATTTATTGGTTTGCGCAAAAGTTGCCGCGTTTACAATCCATGGGAATTCATTTATGGGGTTTTTATTTTTTTTTATTTTTTACTACTAATGGTGGCGATCTGTGATTTTTAGTGGTACTGCAACATTGCAGCAGACATATCGGACACTTTTGACACTTTTTTGGGACCATTGGCATTTATACAGTGATCAGTGCTATGAAGATGCACTGTTTACTGTGTAAATGTCACTGGCAGGGAAGGAGTTAACACTACAGGGCGATCAAAGGGTTAACTGTGTTCCCTGGGATGTGTAACTAACTGTGTGAGGGCTGGGCTGACTGGGGGAGGAGAGTAATCGCTGCTCCCATATACAAGACTCATGCAATCACTCTCCTTCTCCCCTTCTCAGAACGGAGATCCGTGTGTTTACACACACGGATCCCGTTCTTTCACTGTGGGGGAGTGATCACGGGTAGCCGACGGACATCGAGTCTGCCCTACCCGCTCCCTGGCTCCTCCTCTACACAGTGAGCGCACGTGCTCACGTTCAACGATCTCACATCTGCCGTCAGCTGACAGCGATATTGAGCCATGTTGCCGCTGTCAATCCACAGCGGGCAGTCGCCAACTGGTTAATCTCTCAATTGCATGAATTATTTAAATATATAGGGTAGGCTTTTATGTTATTACATTATTTTTAATCATTTTAAACTAGCTAATCATATGCATCTCAAATATGCAATCATGTTAAAAGAAGCTGAAAGAAAGACATTTTTCCATAACCCTAATGGATGTTTAAAACAATCACTGGTTCACGGAACTAGTGTAGGCTGTAAAAATGAAGAACATTTTAAATTATTACAAGTTTGTCCTTTGCAATAAAAGCATGTACATCAAGTACATTTTTATTTATTTTTCAGTGATCTGATTGAAAAGGGGGTTTTTAATTGTTTACTACTTACTGTTTACAAATAAATCTACTGTTAAAATTAATATAATATAACTATTTAAAAAGGGAAAAAAATAAAACCATTCTCATTAGCTGGATTGTGATTAATTATACATGCATAAATATATACATACATTATATATACATCATATACATATATGTGTATATACACATATACAGGGCAGGGGGACATGGTTACTGTGTTGGGGATTCTAACTGAGGAAAAAGGAAGTCAGTAATCTTCCTCTTTCCCCCATGATTCCCTCTTCACTCCCTCTCAATTCACCACCTCTGAGCTGGTGAATCGGGGAGTGTGAATTCTGACCCAGATCGCCAGCGAAATGCTCAGATCGCACCTTCATAAACTGGCCATTTCTGTGTCAGTCAGTTACAGGTTCTCTGTGTGCGGAGATCATCGGCGGAGAACAGGATCTCCCCCGATTATCTTGGCTTCATAATCCGAAAATGAACTGTGATCAGCGGTGATCCTTGGGATCACTGCTGATCACAGTTTCATAAACGAACACCATGATGTTCAAAATATACTTCAATTCATTATAATAAGCAGTGAACCCCCCATGATACAAACTATTTTGCAAGATACACAACTCATTTTATTTATTATTCCCCTATTAAATTGTTATGTGGATCGTGACCTCGTAAACTGATTTTTATCATTTTATCTATAAAAATGTTTCAGAAAAATAATTACTTTGTTTATTTATGTAACTTGTAGTGGTACTTTTATGCACTGCCGTAAACAAAAAGATTACATATTTGTAAAGCATAGAATGAAAATTAGGGATAAATGCTTAGGGATGTTAAATTAACCAGTAAAACATATTTTACTATTAAAGTTTTAGAATTCATATTTTACATTGACCAGCATAGATTTGTTAACGTAACATAAAAAAAATAAACAAATAGAACATAAAAAAGAAGACAATAAAGCAATAGATAGCTAACTAGAAAGATATATAAAGCAAAATATAGATAGATAGATAGATAGATAGATAGATAGATAGATAGATAGATAGATAGATAGATAGATAGAGTATCTCACAAAAGTGAGTACACCCCTCACATTTTTGAAAATATTTTATTCAATTTTTTCATGTGACAACACTGAAGAAATTACACTTTGCTACAATGTAAAGTAGTGAGTGTACAGCTTGTATAACCTGTCCTGAGTGGAACCTGTCCTGTTAAACCGCTGTATGGTCTTGGCCACCGTGCTGCAGCTCAGTTTTAGGGTCTTGGCAATCTTCTTATAGCCTAGGCCATCTTTATGTAGAGCAACAATTCTTTTTTTCAGATTCCCAGAGAGTTCTTTGCCATGAGGTGCCATGTTGAATTTTCAGTGACCAGTATGAGAGAATGAGAGCGATAACACCAAACTAACAAGTCACATGACACCGGGGAGGGAAATGGCTAATTGGGTCCAATTTGGACATTTTCACTTAGAGGTGTACTAATTTTTGTTGTTTTTAATGGCTGTGTGTTCAGTTATTATGAGGGGTCAGCAAATTGACACTGTTATACAAGCTGTACACTCACTACTTTACATTGTAGCAAAGTGTAATTTCTTCAGTGTTGTCACATGAAAAGATAGAATAAAATATTTACAAAAATGTGAGGGGTGTACTCACTTTTGTGAGATACTGTAGATCTTAAAAAATAGCACTACTTTCTCAGAATCATAAGCTAACAATGTTATTCATTTTCCCATTATCAACATGATAACTTGACAATTATAAATGTAATACCATGTTTAATAAACAAGCAGAATTTAAGCACATTTAAATACCTTTATCTTACTAATATTTTTATTGTCATTTTAAGACTAGAATTCAGTTAAAGGACCATTTACAATAATAAAACTGAAAGCCAAGTGTTCAGTCTAAAATTACAATATATCCAAAGTAGAATCCAGACAACCTAGGTGATACACAAAAGGTCATAATTATGTATTGTGTTCACCTGGGCATCCAGTATTCTCTTTAGATATTTTCATAACACAGTAAAGTAAACATATGCAGTTTGCAGAGTGACAGGAAGACAATTACCCCATCCAAAAATCTGCACTGCTCTAGTTACCCAGAAGATTCATTAAAACCAGTTGTGTAATTATTTTTCCAAACCACTATATTACAAATTAGCGTTTATTAAATGATGCATCATTAACTTGCTGTTTGCTATGAATGTTGGAGTTAAATACGTTAAGCCACAACTTCATCTTTCTGGCAAACGGTATTACTTTGTTAGTTAAGACATCCCTGCTAGAAGAGGGGCAGTGAAAGTTGAGCCCCCAGGGAGATCTTGGTCTGGCTCAAAGCTCCATTAGCTAGCTGCAAGTGGTAATTATGAAATATTGTTATAAAATAATGTAGTATTACCTAATTGAAAATAAGTAAAAAGAGTACTGAACCTTATAATCAATAAAACAAACATATATTGTGTATTGCTTATATGTTTATAATTAAAAAAATATTTTGTCACTTGTTTATAAGACATATCTACTAACAGCTTTTCCTTTTCTGGTAGAGATAATTGACAATTTTAAAAATGGGGGAGTAGGACAAACTTGATAAGCCATGTGATGTGTCCATGTTTTTAGATAAGACATGGGAGCCCTATCAACTGTGCATCTACTAACTGAACGTGTAGTAAAAATAATAAAGAAAAGTATTGATGCAAATATTTGTAAAATTACTGATGGATAACATTAGCATACTGAAAGTGACACTAAAACTATAGTAGTGGTCATTTTAAAATTGAAATATGAAAGTAGGTACTACTCTGCTTGTTTGTTCACTGTCAGTGAAACATATTCCCTTAGTCTAGATCAGGGGTCTCCAAACTTTCAAAACAAAGGGCTAGTTTAGTACCTTTCAGACTTTAGGGGGCAGGCTATAGCCAGTGGGAGTGGAAAATGTTCTGGCATCAGTAGGAGTAAACAATGCCATAGGCTTTATGGTCAGAGGGAGTAAAAAATAACATTTTTGGTGACAGTGGGAGAAATAGTGTCCTATCATTGGGGTCAAAGGGAGGAATAATGCCCCATCATTGGTGTCAGTGGGAGGAATAGTGCCTCTTCTCTGGTGTCAGTGGGGGGAAAAGTGCCCCATCATTGGTGTCAGTGGGAGGAATAGTGCCCCATCATTGGTGCCAGTGGAAAGAGTAGTGCCCCAAGGGCCAGATAAAGGCAAGCAAAGGACCACATCTGGCCCACGGACAGCAGTTTGGAGACCCCTGTTCTAGATGTTAATTCAAATAGGATTTTTCCAGATGTGACAATAGCCCTTTTCATCATTTATAAATGTGGATGGCAGTAAGACTAGCATTTGGATCTTTATTAACAGAAACATATGGCAACACAACTACCATCTGTAAAAAAAATCAATTCATAGCATTATCATTGATATCTAAAGTGTTCACTAACATCTTAAATTTGTCTTCAGAGCATTAGAGCCCATATCAGTGGCAGCAACATGATGGGTTATTTTTAATTACCTATAAAATTTTCTAAATTTTTCTTAACTTTTAATCTGTTACTTCAATTTCATTTTAGCAATGCTGATGCTTTAATTTATCAATTAATAGTGTGTGTTATCATTGATTTATGTCACTGTAATAATTATTTGAGATGATACTTTGGGCTGAGATCCATTCTAGGCAGTAAGAATTATGTTCTAAAAAGAAAACTGTTTTAGCTAGACATGTCTTCTGTAGTGATAAGTAAGACATAGATTTACATTGCCAGTGCCATCTATGTCACCACAGTCTATGTCATCTTAGACACAATTATTTTTCTAACAATGTTTTTTATATATATATACAAAATATTACAAACAAGAGAATCTTTGTTAGTAATCTTTGTCACCAAAATATTCCATGGCCCTGATTTACTAATTTATCAAGTAAGGTGAAGTCAAGTGAAATGGTTTGCACTACAATAATTAAGTCACATAAAGAACAAGCTGTCTTTTACTCAGTTATTGGGTGCATGATTGGACATTTTAAGTGCACACATATACAAATTACAATACTTCATACTTTGTGATTTTCTGTATTAACAAAAGAATAAGTAAATGTGTTTTTTAGAGAATGGAATGAAGCCTAGCTCCAGCGACAGTGCCAGATATCATGCAACAAAATGTGGTAATATGATTTGAATTTCATATTCTAAAATATAACAAACCATAGCCAAACCTTATTGTTTTAAAAACAAAAATGAGCAGAAATAAATTAATGGATACCATGTATGTTTAATCAGGTTATATTTTATAATTAGTGTTTTACTCATTCATATAATTTATCTTAAATTAAATTGATTCAGTTATCTACACAAATTTAGTACAAAATTATGCCATTAGAACACTGAAGAAAATAAATATTATTGAAGAAAAATGCCTTTAGCACATGTTTTTCTTTGTGATTGTGAGTGTTAACATATCATCATCATCATCATCATCAATGCAAATGTTAATTTGATATTTTTCTTATTCTATTACTGCTCTCAGTTAATACCCTTTGACTAAAGGCTGGCAAGATAAGAGCCAACAAAGAGACTTAGAAATGCTGTGATTTTCCTTGGCCAAGACATTTTTACTACTTGAAAGTCAAAAGTCAACAATAAATGTATTTTTTTTTCTTAGGAACTTTTGGAAAATATGGCTATCCACAGTAATAAAGTTATAGTAAGCTGCTGTGACAAGGCATGCTTTTTTAAAACATTTAACAGAGCTGTAAGAAAGCAGGGATATTTAGTCATCATAAAATTAACATGTTCATTTAACCTTATTTAGTCTGTAAAGTGTTCATTAAAGTAAAGTAATACATCACACCATGTATAAAGATAATTAGGCTGATTTACTGAAGCAGCGTAAGCAGAATATATCTATTTTTTTCATATTTGTATGTGATTGCAGGTAGCCTTGTGTGCTTTGTGGTCTGTTTTTTGGTGTATGTAGTTCACCAGTCTCTATCTGGTGTCCATAGCAGCAACTACTAGAGTTGAGCGGACACCTGGATGTTTGGGTTTGTCTGGTTCGGCCGAACTTTGCGCAAAAGTTTGGTTCGGTACCGAACTTGACCCCAAACCCCATTGAAGTCAAAGGTGACCTGAACTTTTGGGCACAAAAATGGCTGTAAAAAAATCCTGGAAAGGGCTAGAGGGCTGCAAAAGGAAGCAAAATGGGGGTAAGAGTAGGGCCCTACAAACAAATGTGGATAGGGAAATAACTTAAAATCACATAAAAAAAATAAAAATCGGAGGAGGAGGTGGATGTGGAGTAGGAGTCTAGAGGTTGAATAGGCCGTGACCGTGGCTGTGTAGGTGGAAGTGGCGGTGGTGGAGGAGGAGGTAGCCAACGCTGTTTTTTGTTTGTTTTTTTTCTAATTGGGATAGCGCCCAAAATATTGAGACATATTAAAAAAAACAAGTATACCAATGGCTGTGTGAGGCCGGTCTAAATGTTTATTCTGCACAAGGTACAGACAAGTCTTGTGGGATCCATGCCTGGTTCATTTTAATAAATGTTAGCTTGTCCACGTTTGCTGTGGACAGGCAGCTGCGCTTGTCTGTGATAACGCCCCCTGCCATGCTAAACACACGTTCAGACAATACACTGGCTGCAGGCAGGCCAGCACCTCCAAGGCATAAAGGACAAGCTCAGGCCATGTGCCCAATTTGGAGACCCAGAAGTTGAATGGGGCAGACCCATCAGTCAGTACGTGTAGGCGTGTGCAGGATGTGCATGACTGACTACCCAGACGGGGTAAGTTGAAGACCCAGAGGTTTAACCCGTGTACCGGACTCGAACAGGAAATACGGAACCTCCACGACCGGACGGACGTCGGTCACATAACAGACTTGCACACAAATCGTACCGTCCCCCGCAATAGTGTCTGTTCGCGTCGACGGACAGGTGTCGTTTGCACCTGTTCGATTGTAAATAATTTTACTTGGTCCGTACCTAGGGTGTTCTGAACAGACATGGAACACGTCTTATTTGTAAATCTGGCCGGAGTGTGTCGGTAACCATATGAACAAAAAAAATTATACAGAGTTATAAAACCCGCGATAGGGTTAATCTTTTTTTT
>BLSH010086034.1:34550-54936 GCA_018402905.1 Glandirana rugosa
TGACCACGTCCCTTATTTGACGCTCTCCTCATTCTGGCTGCAAATGTACTATGTATTCATTAATACAAAAAAAGAATAATAAATTCTTCTTCTTTTTTTTTGGAAAACAACAACCTAGACGCACTTTTTATTTTTGTGAAAGAAATTCACCACTCCCACCAACAGCAGGAACCTCTCCCTACACCAGTATGATATGATTTTAGAACAATAATCTGTCCCTCATAGCACCAGCAGGAACCTCTCCCTCTAGCAGTATGTAATGATTTTAGAACAATAATCTGTCCCTTACAGCACCAGCAGGAACCTCTCCCTGTAGAACAAAGAGATGCTTTTAGAACAATAATCTGTCCCTCACAGGAGCAGCAGGAACCTCTCCCTCTAGCAGTATGTGATGATTTTAGAACAATAATCTGTCCCTCACCGCACCAGCAGGAACCTCTCCCTCTAGCAATATGTGATGATTTTAGAACAAAAATCTGTCCCTCACAGCACCAGCAGGAACCTCTCCCTCTAGCAGTATGTGATGATTTTTAGAACAATAATCTGTCCCTCACAGCACCAGCAGGAACCTCTCCCTATAGCACTAGGAGATGATTTTAGAACAATAATCTGTCCCTCACAGCACCAGCACAAACCTCTCCCTATAGAACTAGGAGATGATTTTAGAACAATAATCTGTCCCTTACAGCACCAGCGGGAACCTCTCCCTATAGCAGTAGGAGATGATTTTAGAACAATAATCTTCCCCTCACAGGAGCAGCAGGAACCTCTCCCTCTAGCAGTATGTGATGATTTTAGAACAATAATCTGTCCCTCACAGCACCAGCAGGAACCTCTCCCTATAGAACTAGGAGATTATTTTAGAACAATAATCTGCCCCTTACAGCACCAGCAGGAACCTCTCCCTATAGCAGTAGGAGATGATTTTAGAACAATAATCTGTCCCTCACAGCACCAGCAGGAACCTCTCCCTATAGCAGTATGAAGAGATGTTCTATTATGACCCAACAGGAGCCTTTCTTAATTTTCAAAAACCTATAAAAGGTTATTCACAATGTAAATTAATATTCCAATCATGCATACAGTATATTCGTTGCATGTTTTATCTTGAAACTAAGAATTATGAAAAGGAATTTGACCACATGATGCAAGGATAAACTCAGTTATACATTCTCTCATCAAATATTATTCAGAATTGCATACTGTCTCTGTTAAATTAAAGACGTATGGCCAAAGCTTTTTTTGGCCATACTTCTCCTGGGGATCACAGGAGTGCACTTAGTTCTGCACTTCTGTGTTCTAGACTCAGCTATAATAATAACAACAATAATGACAACAATAATGATGTCTGACTGGCACAGGGCGGACTGACCATTAGAGCACCCGGGCACTGCCCAAGGGCCCTTGGCCAGTAGGGGGCCCCATGAGAGGCTCCTGGTACTTCAGTCCCAAGGAATCTGTGCTGATCCTGGAGCCCAGTGCCGGACCAAGTTCCAGCACTGAACTCTGGTACCTGGCCTGACAGGGGCATGCTAGCGTGGGCACTCAGGACACCTTTCCCACATCTGTAGGGGCAAACATATGTAATGTGGGTGCAGTGCAATAAGTAGGTGGCATCTTGTTTGGCTTGAGTGTGGACAGGGACACAGGGGGGGGCCCATGATCTTCTATTGCCCGGGGGCCCCATGGGTTATCAGTCCGCCCCTGGACTGGCAGCTGGCTCAGCCTCTCAGTTGCTGAGAGCCTGAGCCAGCCACTCCCACTGCCAGCGCTTAAGTGAGTACTGGAGGGGCAGAGCAGAGATTGTCAGTCACTGACTCTATGTTCACTGAAAGCTGAGAATTGGGTGATCGGTGGTCTTTGATGGCTCATTTCTTGGCACTGAGCCGGTGAGGGACAGCTGCAGCATCAGATCGATGCTGAAGCCACCAAGGTGAGTATGTATATTTGTGTTAATTACTAAGGCCTTTTTCTTCTGTGTATGATACATTTCTTAGTGTAATCTAATATAACTGGCCTATTGGTTTGAGTCTGGAAAAATTTAAACTGTATGCCAAATTAGAGTTTGTCTTAATTACCTCCGGTTTCATTATCTACAAACTGGAGGTAATTATTTTTGGATCTAGGGCAGTAATGGAGCCGCTTTGTAAAAGTGGTGGTATTAAAAGCTACCAAAATGGATGATGATGATTCATTCTCTAGCCCATCCCTGAGTTGTTTCTCCCCTGTGAATATGGAGAAGCCAGGAGAAAGATATACAATGTATCATTTTCTCCTCTCTAGAGGAGAAGTCTGTACAAAAAAAAGTTCTGCTAAAAAAAAAAAAAAATGAACAAGCTCAGTGCTTTATTTAGTTTAGTGAATGTTTGTGTCAATGTAGGTCTCAGTACTAGTGTCAGTGTACGTGTTAGTGCTAGTGTCAGGTTGTGGCAGTGTGTCAATTTCTGTTAGTGGCTGTAGCAGTAAGTGGTAGTGTGTCAGATGCTGTTAGTGTCAGTGCCGGTTAGTGATAGTGGCAGTTAGTGGCAGTGTGTCATTTAGTGGCAGTGTAAGTGGCAGTTAGTGCGGGGCTAGTGTCAGTGTGTTTTAGGTAAGAAAAAAGGTTTTAAAATTGCTTTCAATGTGAGTGTTATTGTCAGTGTTGCTGTGTTTAGGTAGGGCAGAAAAACAAAATGCGTACTATTGTTTTTTACTGTGAGTACAAAGAACAAATAACACACACATATGTGGTATTGCCATGATCAACAGTAATAGGTGCATTTTTTAAAGGTATTTTTGGTGGTGGTTCATGGCAATGGCTTAAAAATATACAGCTAAAATTATATTTTTTTTAACCAGTTTCTCTTTCACATTAAAAAAAAATTGAGCAATATCCATTAACATTTAACACCAAATAAAAGCCCAATCTGTCCTAAAAAAAAGCAAGGTATAATTTGCCTGGATACACTAAGTAGTTACAATGATATGTACAGGTATGTTAACACATGTCAAAGTTGCAAAATAGGGCTTGGGTGTTTATTTTGATCTTGACCATTTAAGGGTTAAAGAGGAAGTAAACCCAGATTGTGTTTACTTCCTCTACATTCCCCTGCAAAGTAGATGCATAATGGGCTACTATGCATCGCATAGTAGCCCATTACGTGCCACTTCCCTGCAAACGAAGCCTGCGACGTCCAGCGCTGTCCCCAGTGCTGGCAGCGTCCATCTTCTGCCCCTCTTCCTTACGGGGCCGCGATCTCCGGCTCTGTGACTGGCTGGAGTCACGTGACGTGACGGGAGCCGCCAGTGACATTTATACAGTAAAAAGTAGCTATGTCAATGGTCTCGTGTCCGATATGTCCACTGAAATATCGCAGTCCTGATAAAAATTGCAGATCGCCGACATTACTAAAAAAAAAAAAAAAACAGTAAAAACGCCATAAATCAATTCTCATGGTTTGTAAACATGGCAACTTTTGTGCAAACCAATCAATATACACCTATTGCAATCTTTTTTACCACAAATATGTAGAAGAATATATATTGGCCTAAAATGATAAATAAATTTGTTTTTTATTTTTTTATTTTTTGGACAGGTATTATAGCAAAAAGTAAAAAAATATTGTTTTTTTTTTTCAAAATTGTCGCATTTTTTTGTTTATAGTGCAAAACATAAAAACCAGAGAGGTGACCAAATACCACCAAAAGAAAGCTCAATTTGTGGGAAAAAAAGGAAGTCAATTTAGTTTGGGTACAACCTTGCACGACCGTGCAATTGTCAGTTAAAGCAACAACGCTAAATCACAAAAAGTGCTCTGGTCAGGAAGGGGGTAAATCCTTCCAGGGCTGAAGTGGTTAAAAAGTGACATTCTGTGAGTTCAAGAGATAACCACAGTTGTCCTTATGGTGGATCTTCTAGAGCAGGAATAAATCAGTCAGTCTGAATATTATTTATTTCAATGATGCTTGCCAACATTGCAGTGCTGTACTGTTAACATTGCATGTCTACCAATAGCAACAATGTAAATTTTGTAATGATTACTTTGTTCAAACTACACATTTATTCCAACCTTATGTTTCTTTCACTATTTTGGTCTAAATTAAATATTGATCCTATCAACCTTGCTGCTAAAATAATACACTACTCTTTCATTTTCACCATGATCTAGAGTTCCTTTCATTGCAGTTTCCAACAAATGCATTTGGTAGACCTGCTGAGAAAAAGTAGGAGCATTAACACTGATATATAATGCAAATATAATCAATTGAATTTAGAAATTAATTTTCTTTTCTTTTTTTCTGTCATGACAAGCTTTAACAGTCAGATTTACATCTTTTAAACTTTATCTGTAAACGTTCAGGTAATTTACTTTAATGCTCACCCTTTCCTCTAATAAAAATAATTAATTTGGGTTCAGCTCACAATTTCAAACAGAGTATCTGCCAATATCCACAACATATCCTAATGTTAAGTTGTCACGTTTTGACTTTATTAATGCTATATTGTTTATCAGCAAGCATAAGATCATTTTCAGTGATGGCTACAATTTCAAAATTTGTATGATATATCAATTCAGGTTTATGGATTTGAATTTCTAGGTAATTAAAATGGACAGTAATTCTTAAAAAAATCACCTCTTCATATGGTTATTAACCATTTAGATTCTCTTTTGCAGATTCAACCAAATTTACCTTGGAAAAAATCTGTAACATTCTGGAATTAATTTCCCAGATCTCCACACCCAGATCCTGGGCTGTTCTTATAGAGGTGCCATGCTTGATGTGTTCAGGGATGTTGCTGAAGACAAGAAAGATCCAGACCTAACACAAGAACAGTTCTGAGTAGGTTATTTAAAAAAAAATACAACTGAGTTTACAACAATAAAACAAGCAAGAATGCAGCGTTAAGAATAATCCAACATACCAGTACTGACTTGCAGAACGTATTCCTCTCCAAAATACGAGATTATGCAGCCATGGTGGAATAGATTTATAAAATGATCTTATTATGTTTCTCTCTGAAAAATGAAGATGTAGAGACACCTAGTGGCCAGAGGAAGAGAAACACAGCTTAAATATACAGTAGGTTTGGTTTGTATACATTGTAGACAGTTACAAGATTAGTTGTAAGAAGAAGACACATCCATACACACTTATTTATGTGGATTTACCATCTGTTTTTTCAGCTTTATATCAAGCTAGGCGTTTGCATTGAAATACAATGAAAAAGAAGTGATGAATAAGAATTGAGTAACTGGTAAAGAATAGTAAAAGGGAAAAGACAAGTGCAACATCTATAGTGTAGTAAACAAATGAAACAATATTTATTAATGATTAAAAACACACTCCCAAAAGAGGAGCTTGTGGAAAGCAGTAAACATCAAAGCTTCTGCCTCTTGAGCCGGAAGCCGCTACAGAGTTCTCCTGCTTCGGCAATGAGCAGGAGAGAGAAGAGCACAGGCAGGAGGGAGCTGCTGCTGCAGGGAGACAACCCAACCAGGGATGGAATCCAGAGCCTGAATGGAGAGGATGCCTGGCACTGCTGGGAGTGTGCTGGGATCATACGACGTCCACTCAGAACAGTAGTGCTACCGCCCGGCCGTCATTCTGCTATAGGCCAGGCAGGAAGTGCTTATTCATAACTAATCCTCTTTTTGTGCAGCTGCTCCAAAAGTGCTTCCTGTCCAGCTCTCCATTAGTGAAGACACACACACACTAATCCTGACATTTTCTTAGATCACCATTGTATACTTTCACTGCCAGATAAACAAGGTTTCCCTTTCCAGACTAGTAAATCTATGTGATAAATGTTTTTAGTAAAGCTCGAATAAAAAATAGAGGTAGATGGCATACAGTACATGTGCTGATTCATGGATCTTGGATTGGTTAGTACCACACAATATCTGGCATGAAAAAGCATGAAAAGGAGCAATGGAGAATATTTGAAAAAAAAACACAAATAATTACATTTTACCAGAATGTTATTGGTCTATTAGTTGGGGCATCCCGTTTTCTGTCCTCTACCAATTTATGCCAGCATGTGCCATACACATCATGTGTCAAACAGCAAATTATGGGTATGAAATAAAAATTCTCTATTTATTAATCTTCCAATCAGTCTCTATTTATTCTATTAACAATAAAGTAGTCTAAAAATGGACCATTTTAACCCCTTCCCAACCGCGTCGCGTACATTTACTGCTGCAATGTGGCATTTATAAAAAGTGCTCATGGCCACGGGTAGGGGGCACACGCGCACCCCCACCGCGCACGCGCCCGCGGCAGTCAGGTTCGCTACAAGACCATTCAATCTACAGGGACAGACCAATGATTTTTGGTCTGCACCTGCTGATCGGTCCTGGCGAATAAAATGCCTCCTCTGCTCTGCCTTTGAAATATAAACACAGGCAGAGGAAGTGATGTCACCTCCTCTTGTGGAGCCCTTTTCAGTTAATGAGTGAGAAGAGAGGACATCTAAATATGAGTGCACCAACACTACACTAACACAGTACACATAGGCACACTTTCCACCCCCCTGATCAACCCCCCCCAGTTAACTCCTTCACTCCTGTCACTGTGTTACTGAGTGTAGCGATCAGATCTTTCACTGGTCAATGTACTTGTATTACTTGTGACACTAATCAGTGTTAGGGTAGGTAGTAGTAGGCCCAGGTAGGTACAGGTGCCCTCTGTCACCTGTGATCACCGTATTAGTGTCATAGGTGATGCTAGTTAGTTAGGTAGGTTTTTTTTTTCATCAGGGTACCCACCGTATATATATATATATATATATATATATACCTTATATAGGTTTTAACCCCCAGATCGCAGACCTCAGTTAGGTTTTATTCTAAATTAGGGTCAGCGCCAATCTCCGGCAGTGTCAAATTAGTTTGATTAGTCAGGTACTCTCACACACACACACCAAGGTTGCCAACCGTCAGTAAATTTACTGACAGTTTGTAAAAATCAGTGATTTGTACAACTGTCTATAAATATCAGGGTCTGATAATTTGTCATACTGTGCTGACTTTTAAGTGTAAAGCCGGCAAATTACTTGATATGGGTATTGTCAGTGTTTCCATGTTGTGTTTAAATATCAATTGTCTTTGTTTCTAATAGGAGTTCTATTATTTTTCAAGTTGCCAGTAAAAATGTGCTCCGCCAGTAAATTTTCTATGTTTTGCCACTAAAAAACGCTGCTAGAGGTTGGCAATACTGACACACACAAACACACACACATACTAGATAGGTCAGTTAATAGTATAGTATCTGATCAATATCTGTGATCTGATCAGATCTATATTAGCATCCCCAGTAAATTTGTGTTCTAAAAAGCGTTAGTGGGATCAACCCAGATACCTGCTAGCACCTGTGTTTAGCCCCTCCGCCCAGCCCACCCAAGTGCAGTATCAAATAGATCACTGACACTTACAAAACTCAAAACACATAACTGTAGTGTTCACAGAGTTCGCTCCTGATCCCTGTGAACGCTAACAGTGATTTTGATAGCGATTCAAGCAGGCTCTGACAACCATGTGCGCTTTTTTGCCTGTGAGTCACACTAGTGTGCCTATAAATTTAGAGCCCAAAATGTTAAATCCGAGGCCCGCCAGTGTAGAGGCCTACACGTTGCTGAGCATGACAGATAAGAGCGATGGGGAAGCCTCACTGTCAGATTCAGGCTCAGTATACAAACCCGTACACAACACCGGCACCCTGTCGGATAGCTCTGATGATGGAGTTGTGGTCCCTGCTAAGGTCAGGTAACCCGACCTCATTCTGCTGTTGTAAGGGTGCAAGAACTGCAGTGCTGTCGTATGGAGCAGAGAGACAGTACCTCATCCTTCTGGTGAACTGGCAAGCACCAGCGGCCTAGTACATCCTGGTCGTACAACCAGCGCTGAAGTACCACTTGATGTTGTGGCGAGTCCCATAAGTGCAGTTCAAGCTGGTGTGGCTAGCACAAGTAATGTCCCACAGAGACGAAGAAGACAAAGACAGGCCCGCAGAGCCAATAGCTCCCTTCCTGACGCGATTGCAAGCCCTATTTGGCAGCCCGCCACTAATGCAGCGCCCGTACTTCCCCCATTCACTGGCCAACCCAGAATTTAGGTGGAAACAGATTTTTTGTCACTTGATTTTTATTCGCTGTTTTTCACGGAAGACCTCTATAGATTTATTGTGGACCAAAGCAATTTGTATGCTGGTCAATACATCGCCCTAATCCCAATTTGTCAGTTGCCAGAGATTGGAAACCTATTACAGTTCCAGAGTTTAAGTCCTTTCTGGGCCTTTCTCTCCTCATGGGCATAACTAAAAAATCTGAGTTGTGGTCATATTGGTCCACTGACCCAAATCACCATATGCCCGTGTTCTCTGCTACCATGGCCAAGACACGATACAAGCACATCCTGTGGTTTATGCACTTCAACAACAATGAACTCTGCCATCCACAGGGTGACCCTGAATATGATCGGCTCCACAAAATTCAGCCCCTCATAAACCACTTCAACCAACAATTCGCAGCCTTGTTTATTCCCAATCAAGTTGTCTGCGTAGACGAGTCCCTGATTAAATTTTCTAGCTGTCTAGCTTTCAAACTTTACCTCCTCAGCAAGCGTGCCAGATACGGGGTCAAGATTTATAAACTCTGTGACAGGGCCACAGGCTATACATATAGTTTTATGGTTTATGAGGGAAAAGATAGTCACATGCAGCCCCCCAACTGCCCAGACTACATAGGGAGCGCTGGCAAGATTGTTTGGAACTTGATGTCACCCTTATCCAAGGATAATTTCTACACAAGCGTGCCATCTTTTAGTCTCCGTTTTGATTCTGGAATTGGCGCATGTGGCAACGTGCGATCTAATTGCCGGGGCTTCCCCCAACGGCTGATAGAATCCCGACTTAGACAGAGGGAGAGAGCCTGCTTGAGAAGTATTAATTTGCTCACAGTGAAGTGGAGGGATACAAAGAATGCTTTCATTCTGTCCTCCATTCACGCAGACACAGCAGTCCAAATTCAAACGGCGCCTGGTGTTGTGGAGAAGCCCCTCTGTGTCCATGAATATAACCTTAATATGGGAGGGTTGGACCTCAATGACCAGTTATTGGTTCCTTACTTAATTGCCTGTAAGGACAGACACTGGTACAAAAAAGTGTCTGTATACTTATTCCAATTGGCTTTGCTGAACGCGAATGTGCTATACAAAGCGTCAGGAAGGACTGGATCCTTCCTTAAATTCCAGGAAGAGATCATCACAGCCCTTCTGTTTCCAGATGGTGCTGCACCCCATCTTTCCAATCCAAATGCAGTGAGCCAGCTGTATGGGCAGCATTTCCCACATGCCATCCTTGGTACCCCTACCAACCGAGCCCCCCCAAAAAAGATGTTGTGTCTGCAGATGACGCGGATACAGGCGTGACACCCGTTTTTTTATTTTAAATTCAAAAAAAAGTTTATTGGCATAAAAGAACAGGAGCAAACATATGGACAGAATACATAGTTTGGTAGTTGCACAATACAGCAGGTATTGATAACACAATTCCTTACAGATTCATAAAAATACATTGGAAAATTATTTTCATCCTGTTATTGTACATTGATATACTTGTGTATGACATAATAAAAGATATAGTGTTATGAAGGAGCCTGTCTCTGTGTTTGAGTTCTCACGTGTCAGTGTTTGATATCACAACACTAGTGGCCCTTCAGGGGATTTAGTGGTAGCCCCCCCTTATCACGGTTGGTGGGTAGAGACAGCTATTCATTCATTGCATGTGTCGGGGATTGATAGCCATCTATCCCAGATCTTACTGTATTTGGCTAGACATCCTGTGTGTCGATATATTACTTTTTTATAAGGTAATGATAAGTTCACTTCAACAATCCATGTTTGGATGGTAGGCAGGTCCGCTCTCATCCATTGTCTGGGCACTAATTTCCTGGCACTGAAAAGTGTTTCATGTAGAAAGGTAATAAGGAATTTGTCTAAGTCAATGTCAGGAATTAGGCCCAGCACGCAGAGTTTGGGGTCAAGTTGTAGGGGGGGATCCCATGTTGTCATGTAGGAATTTAGTGATTTGTGCCCAGTATATTTGGATCCTCGGACATGACCACATTAAGTGAAAAAAAAGGTGCAGGGGTGACCCCAGCATCTGGGGCATGTTGGGTTGTAATCAGGGCGGTATTTGGCAATTCTTAAAGGAGTCAAGTAAGCCTTGTGGATTATATAGAGTTGGGAAAGCCTGGGGGAAGCCTTCTTTTCTAGAATTTCATCCCAGTCAGTGTCCTCTAGGTCGCCCTCCAATGGGCTTTAGTTCTGTCGATAATTCGATTGACCCTAGGAGTGTGCAGTATTGTGTACAGCAGGGAAATTAATTTAGTGTGGTCCTCACCTATGATTATTTCCACCAAAGGTAGGGTTTGGGGATCTGGAAAGCTTGTTGTGAATTGTGTCTGCAGGGCATGCCTCAGCTGCAGATATCTGAATAGCATATGGGATGGGAGCTCAAATTCCTCCTTCAATGATTGAAAGGGTTTCACTCCGAGGAGGTGATTACCTGGTGTAGGAAAACAATTCCCCTTGCAGCCCAAATGTCAATGTCCAGGATTGTAAGTAGTTCCTGTAGTCTGGGATTACACCAGAGAGGGGTGTGGGCATGGTACATGGGGGCGTTGGTGTATTTACTTGCTACCTCCCAAACCTGTCTTTGACGGTGCAGCATAGAGTAGCGATGATTAGCACCACTCATCCGCTCCCTTTTCCCGAAGAGCATCTGTAGCAGGGATTGTGTTGGTCAGTTGGGTTGGTTGTGAACTAAGGTTTGGTACCTAATTGCGTCTGCTTTATGAAAATGAAAGAAATGGGATAGCTGAGCAGCTATATAATATGAATAGAAATCTGGTAGGGCCGCACCCCCTGAGGCAGTTGGATTTTTGAGAGTGAGCCATGCCAGCTTGTGTCTCGCAGAGCCCCAAATAAATGTATTGAGGATGTTATCAATTGTTTTAAATAATTTGAGAGGAAGTACTACCGGGGGGAGCTAAAATATATAGAGGAACTTAGGAAGAAGGACCATCTTGGTAAGATTTATCCTACCCATCACCCCCAGGGGGAGCCTTGCCCATGATTGTGTGGAGGTCTTCAGAGTGTGGAATAGGGGTTCTATATTCTGTTCTGGTTACTTTGACATATCAAGATATTGAATCGAGGACACCCTATTTAGTAGAAGAGAGGAGGAGCATCTAGTGCAGTGGTCCTCAACTCCTGTCCTCGGGACCCACTAACAGGCCCGGTTTGCAGGATAACTGACATACATCACAGGTGATATCATTTGCTGCTCAGTGATTGAAGTATTCTGGTCTGCATCTCCCCAAGGTAATACATAAAATCTGGCCTGTTGGTGGGTCCTGAGGACCGGAGTTGAGAACCACTGGTCTAGTGGAAGGGAAGTGGTCCAGTGTGAGAATTTATGATTTGCCCCAGTTGATGCGGAGCCCCGAGTGTGTGCCAAAGTCCTCTATGGTCTGAAGAGCGGCCTGAAGGGACGAGTCTGTGTCTGTCAAATATAGTATCATGTCATCCGCATACAGGCCCATTACTTCACAGAGTGGGCCTGAGCGAAGACCTTGTATGTCTGAATGTGCTCTTAGTGTTATGGTGAGTGGCTCTACTGACAGCGCATATAGTGGGGATAGTGGGCATCCCTGTTGAGTACCTCGGCCAAGGGGGAAGGGGTCTGAAATTCCTCCATTCACCGCCACCCTCGCCACAGGAGGGAAGTAAAGAAGCTGCACCCACTTAATAAAAGTAGGCTCCAACCCAAACCCTCTCAAACACTCCCACAGATATCCCCATTCAGCTGAATCAAACGCCTTGGTGGAGTCCAGCGCTACCTCAGCTCTAAATCCAATTTCTGTTCATGGCAGTGTTTTAGCCCGTTTGGTTGGGGTGTATAAGAGTGAGAATTACTTGATTGGTGGCGAGAATTTTGGCGAGAATCTTTACATCCACTTGCAGTAATGAGATTGGGCGATATGTGTCTGGTTGTGAAGGGTCCTTGCCTGGTTTGGGGATTACAATGATTACAGCCTCCAGCATGGATTCTGGTAGGGTTTCTGATTAAAAAATGTAATTGTATAGTTTCAAGAGTTCAGGGGTAAGAGTTTCCAAGTAGGTCGCATAGAAGTCTAGGGGCAGACCATCCCTTCCAGGGACCTTACCAGGAGCGAGGGAGGCCACTGCAGCTGCTATTTCATCCTATGTTAAGGGGGCCTCTAATGCCTCCACCTGAGACTCTGTCAACTGGGGGAAAACAATATTTTGGAGAAAGGCTCTAGTTTCCAGGCCTGATTTGTTTGTTTGGGATGAGTACAGTTCAGCATAGTAAGCCCTAAATTCTGCAGCAACTAGTGGGGGGTCAGTTATTTGGGTCCCCTGTGTGTCTGTGAGTGTCACTACTACTGGTGGTCTGGAGTCTTGATGTGCTAGGTATGCCAGAAGCTTCCCTGCCCTCTCTCCCTTTTCAAAGACCTGTTACTTGATAAAAAACAACTTTTGTCTAGCCTTCTCAAAATGAAGTTGGTCGACTAACCTTGTCTGAAATTTGAATGCTGATACGTTTTCTGGTGAGGGGTCCGACACAAATGTTTCAGTTATTGAAGTGAGTTTGCCTGAAGCCTGCTGCATAGTAGTAGCCAACGAGGCTTTCAAATCAGTTTATGCGTCTAATGAGAGTAGAACGAACATGCAATTTGAAGGCTTCCCTGATATTGCCCCTTCTGATATGCAAAGTATTGTGATAACAGGGCCACCAGATAACTAGGGCTTGTCCACAAAGAGTGATGGTCTTACTCCCAGTCAGGCAGAACGGTTTCTATCTGCATCCCGTTGATCCAGCCAGCTCGGGGTCCAGCCGAGCTGGAAAGAGCATGGCGTACTTCAGATAATGTGTTCTGAGACAACGATTGATATTCATTAATCTGGAATGCTGTTTCTGGACTTCAGCAGAGTAGTCAGGGAATGCCAGGATGTGGCCGTTGCAGAAGGGAATATTGCCTTGGTCCCGTGACAGGCAAAGAATCGCATCTCGGTAATTTAAAAGTTTAGCTATGCAGGTGCGAGAAGGTGCCCCCTCCGGGGGGGGGGGTCGTGCTGGCATGCAGTGTGCGCGCTCTACCACAAACATGGTGAAGGCCTCTCTCCCATGGGTGGTGATGAGGTTTTCCAAAAAAGTGGCCGGATCTGTACCCTCTGCACCCTCCGGGAGTCCTATGAATCTCAGATTCGACCTCTATTCTCCATATCATCTTGTTTATGGGCCAGTTGTTGGATCTGATGCTGCATGGAGCCTGCAGAGTGTTGCAGGGGGTGTATAGTGTCCTCAGCTCGGCTGATTCTGGCCTTCGTCTCTGTAACCCGCTCCCTTAGTTTGGTTGCATCCTGTCTGATCAGTGAAATGTCCACCTTAATCTCCTTAATTCTGGATGTTAGGCATAGGTGTGTGCAGCCTTTTGCATAAGGGTGTGCACCTCAAAGCTCAAACACAGAGCAACAGAGCCAGTAGCTAGATAGTGATGAGTGCAAAGCACATTGAATGAGTCCTTTTTAAAAAAAAAAAAAAATCAAATGTATTTTTCTTTTACAATTTTATTTTTATTTATTTATTTTTTACATTTTTTAATTTAATTTCCCTTTTGGGGGGCTTTCATGAAATATCAGGGTTCTAAACAGACCCCTGATGTCTTACATTTAGGACTGAAAAAGGGACTGAGAACAGGATGGAGGTGCAGATGCTAGAACTGATCCCCCTACAGCATACCGGGAGTGAGGGAGAGGAGGAGAAGCTGGCAGTACTGCAGTGAGAGGAACAAGAGGATCGATATCTCCAATAAGGCAGTACAGTTGGTCCTCCTCGCAGGTGCTTGGGCCCCCCTTTTGTGCTAATGGGGCATGGAAGGAAGGCTGTACTGCCTTATCAACAGCCCTGGTACACGAGATGATTGGGGTGTGCCCAGGCACACCCGGCACACCCCCTGTGCACATATGATGTTAGGGTGGATTGGAGTGTGGCTATGGCGTCTAGCACCTTGGCAGTCTCGGCCACATTGTGTGCTCTGCAATCATAGCTACAATGGTGCCATCTTCCTCCTCACTGTCCCACTCTTTTCAGTGGCATTTCTCCAGAGCAGCAGCTGCGGCTGTGTTTTTCTTTGGTGGTGACATTTTGTAGGCAGCACAGGCAAGAAAGGCAGCTTGTATTTCAGTGGGTAGTTCTTGTTGAGCACTCAGGATAATCGGTACAGGATATCCCAAGAATGGAGCTCAGCTCACACACGTCCTACTCCATTGCCTTCCAGGCCACGCCCCTGTGACATCCGTTTTTATTGTCCCTCCTGTCCTGATCAGACTGGTTTTTGCAACGGTGACTGTTTCCAGCGCAACCACACACTAGTTGAGTATTAGCGTAGGGTACAGCACTACATAGGTATAGGGCACAATTTCATAGGGTCTCCATAGATGCCACCGGATTTTGAGAGAACCAAACCTTTACTGTTATTGTTTAACCACTTCAACACTATGCACTTAGAACACTTTACTACCAGACCAATTTTCAGTTTTCAGTGCTGTTGCGCTTTGAATGACAATTGCGCGGTCGTGCGACGCTGTACCCAAACAAAGTTTTTATCATTTTGTTCCCACAAATAGAGCTTTCTTTTGGTGGTATTTGATCACCCCTGCGGTTTTTATTTTTTTGCGCTACAAATTAAAAATGACCGAAAATTTTGGAAAGAAAAAAAAATCTCTATTTTTGTCACAAAACTTTGTAAATTAGTAAATTTTCTCCATCACTGGTGGGCACTGATGAGGCTACACTGAGGGGCACTGATGTGGCAGTACTGATTGGCACTGATGAGGCGGCACTGATGAGGTGGCACTGATGAGGTGGCATTTATATGCAGCGATGGTGAGCACTGTTAGGCGGCACTGATAAGCAGCACTGACGGGTACTGAGAGGTGGCACTGATATACAGCACTGATGGGCACTGACGGACACTGCTAAGTGGCACTGATGGGCACTAATAGACAGCACTGATTGGCACTCATAGGCGGCACTGGGCACTGATAAGTGGCACTGATGGGCACTGATAGGTGGGCACTGGTAGGTGGCAATGGTGGGCACTGATATGTGGCACTGGTATGCATTGATAGGGGCACTGTGGGCACTGATAGGGGCACTGGTGGGCACCGTTGGGCATATACATTGATAGGGGGCTCATTCCCTGGTGGTCTAGGGTGGCATCTGAAGGTGGCACTGAGTGAAGGTGGCACTGAGCAGTATGTCACTTACCTGGTGGTCTAGGGGGGTCTCCCTGGTGGTCCAGATCGGCTCCCTGGTGGTCCCTGGTCGGCTCCCTGGTGGTCCTGGGTGGGCACATCCCTGGTGGTCCCTGGGCAGGCTCCCTGGTGGTCTGGGTGGCTATCCGAGGGAGGGCTGTGCTGATAAATCATCAGCACAAACCCTCCCTGTCAGGGATGCAGCCGATCGGCTCTCCCCTCATCAGGTCTGCAGACCTGAGTACAGGAAAGCCGATAAACGGCTTTCCTGTATTACACTGTGACCAGCCTTGATTGGTCACGGCTGGTCACATGGTAAAGTGCTTCGGATCGAAGCACTTTACTGAGATCGGCATTGCGGGGGGTCAGACTGACCCCCCACACCACCGATCGCCGCGATGCGGGCCCCCCCCGGGTGCGCGGCGGCTTGTTATCCTGAGGAAGTCCAGTCAGGATAACTAAGCCACTTCCCGGCCATAATTTTGCATACAGCAGTCGGGAAGTGGTTAAAAAAAAAAGCATACCAAAAAAATAAATAAATAAATAAAACATTTTTAAAACAACAAAAAAAATGTTATAAAAACCCCAAAAAATATAAAATAAAAAAGCCAAAAACAGTTGTCAGTTTCTTGTTCTTCTCTCTCTATTCTCTCTCTATTGTTCTCTCTCTATTGTTACTGTATTTTATGCATACCTGTAATGTTTTGTTACTGTTTTTTTATCATGTTTTCTCTGCAGGTATGTAATTTTTTTTTTTATACGTTACTGCTTACCTGTAATGTTTATTGTTACTGTGTTTTATAATGTTTTCTTTGCAGGTATTTAATTTTTTTATGTTACTGTTTACTGTGTTTTATTGATAGTTTTTTGCTTTTTAGGTACGCCATTCAGCTACAGCGCTGATTTAGGAGGTGATTTCACAACCACAGTTAAAAAAGAGCATATATGCCGGAGCATAAGGGCAGGGGGTGGAAATTGGGGCAGATTGACCCTATGCTCCAGTATATATTTTTAGAACGGTGCTATGCCTATCATTAGAAGTGGGTGGATGCAGGGCAGTTTTCTAATGGTGGAAGTACCCACCAAATGATTGATTCTCTTTTTCATTTAACCCACAGGCTGCATGAAAAAAAAAGAACATTAAAACATATGCCCAACAAGGACCAGCGACATACTAGCATTTCATGACATCGGTTTCGCCGGATATAAACAGCGCCATTGGGAGAGCATCTCATCACACCGATCTTGGTGTGGTCAGATGCTTTAAGGGTTGAGGAGAGATCTAGAGTCTACTAGACCCCAAATTAAAAAAAAATATATCCGACACTACCTATTTTTTATCATAGGGGATATTTAAATTCCCTGTGATAACGATAAAAATGATAAAAAAAAATGAAAGGGACAGTGTAAAAATAAATTAAAAAGCAAAGTGAATAATTAAAAAAAAATGCACCCCTGTCCCCCCGTGCATGCCCACAAAGGT
The DNA here is from genome assembly GCA_018402905.1 of Glandirana rugosa. Taxonomy (NCBI): domain Eukaryota; kingdom Metazoa; phylum Chordata; class Amphibia; order Anura; family Ranidae; genus Glandirana; species Glandirana rugosa. The sequence goes on from BLSH010086034.1 coordinate 51,357, forward strand.
GAATGCAAGTGTCGGTCTTGTGTCATATGTAAACAGCAAATGCACCATGCATGTGAGGTATCGCTGCAAACGTCAGATCAAGGGCACTAATTCTAGCAGTAAACCTTCTCTGTAAATCTAAAGTGGTAACCTGTAAAGGCTTTTAAAAATGTATATAGTTTGTCGCCTCTGCGCAGGTGTGCATGATTTTTAAAGCATGTCATATTTGGTGTCTATGTACTCAGCATGAGATCATCTTTTATATTTGACCAAACATTTGGTCAATATAGTGTGTTTTTGTGCCTTAATATTCAAAAAAGTGTTTTTTTCCCCCAAAAATTGCGTTTGAAAAATTGATGCGCAAATACTTTGTGAAAAAAACATTTTTATTGCCCACCATTGTAATCAGTAGGGCCTCTGCTTTAAAAGAATATATGATGTTTGGGGGTTCAAAGTAATTTTCTAGCAATAGAAAGTATTTTTTCATGTAAACAAAAAACAAAAGTGTCAGAAAAGACTTGGTGGTTTAAGTGGTTATAAGAGTGGGTGATGTTGGGCATAAAATGCCAGGACAGTTCAAACCCGCCCCGCCCCCACCCCCCCCCCCCCCCAAATGGCATGTTGAGTCAAGGAATATTTTATTTTTTTGTCACAAGTGATTGAAAAATTACAAAAAAAAAAAAAATGACACAAAGTTGACAATTACACAAAACGTTGAAAATATCATTTTTTTCAACTTTTTCTGACTTTTTTCATTTATATCGCAACAAATAAAAATGCAGAGGTGATCAAATGCCACCAAAAGAAAGCTATGTTTGTGGGGAAAAAAAGGACGCAAATTTTGTTTGGGGTACAGAATTGCATGACCATGCAATTACCAGTTAAAGCAGCGTAGTGCCAAATTGTAAAAAATGCTCTGATCATTAAGAGGGTAAATCCTTCTGGGGCTGAAGTGGTTAAAATAGCTAATATATTTTTCATTTTTATTCATTCTTGGTGGCCATAAAAATTAGGTGAGAGTATTCATCAGATCGATGCTGCGCCCACCTAGATGAGTACTAATGTTTCGGGGTTTTTTAAGTCCATATGTCTTTGTTAACCACTTGCGACCCATAGGCCATTTATAAATGGTCTGGACTTCGAGTGATTAAAATAAGTGCACAGCTAGAGTTGCAGTCATAAACTTGGTATCATTTTTCATCCAGCTACTACATTTGGAAAATTGCAAATAAAATTGCAACTACTACTTTTTTATTCTACATGTCCTCTGCTTTCAGAAAATGTATAATTATTTGGGGGTTTTACGTAATTTTCTAGCAAAAAATGCAGATTTTTGACACGTGTGAGTCAATTAGATTTTTTTTTACATACATTATATTTAATAATGCTGCTTTTTAATTTAAAATCTATGTACACATATACATATTGTTTTCTTTTACAAAATATACAAAAATGCTTATTGATCTCATTAATACATTATATAACTACTGTATATATTATTATATTTAATAACTTTATAACGTATATAACTTTATACATGCAGACTATGCTAATGTGATTTAAGATGTTGTTTTGGAGTCCATCCTTTCTCACAACCTGAACCAAAACCTGACAGGGATTTCTTAAATATAAAATAAGTGAGATTGTTATATAAAGTAGTGGGATAGTAAAGCTTAAAGTGAATGTTTGAATTTTATTTTTGATAAACCTTATTGACTTTTCAAACCTACATTGTGACACACATAGGAAAAAATAATCAGTTTGCATAAATTGTTAGCATAACCTTTCGATAAAATCAAGTTGGATTGAGAACACTCATATTTACATGATGATGCCTTTTTCATAGATTTGTAATTACTAAAATTCTGAACGACACTGTATTTGCCTACTTGTGTAATTGACACTTATACAGAAAATGCAAATATCATTCAGAACCCAAAGACCCACTTTAGTCCAATACAATAATATGTACATATTAACAAAAGAACAATAATACTTCATATATGCACTTGCACATATGCAAGTTTTGTATGTCCATACTGAGTTCATAATGCGTCATACTCCCCTGAAAACACCTCTTTGGAGCCTACAGCTGTTTTTGGAGGTCAACAAGCAACACTCTGTAAATCCGCAAGTTTGACATTCATATCAATGACACTTAGCAATTTCTCCTTAGCAATGACACTAGCCACCAAGAGAAAGGAACTTTTGAAATATTCTTTAAATGTGTCCTTATCACAACTTTCCAACAAGGGCATTAAATGAAATATTATGACTCAACTTTGCAGTCTATTAAGGAATGTTGGAATACAAGAAAATTATTATTATTATACAGGGTGTATATAGCGCCAACAGTTTACACATCACTTTACAATATAAAAGGGAGACAGTACAGTTACAATATAATAAAATACAAGAGGGTTAGGAGGGCCCTGCTCATAAGAGCTTACAATCTAAGAGAAAGACAAGAATCAGAATCAGATTTATTTTAACTTTACCTACCATACAGCTATGCATTCATTACATTTTTTTACTATAACAATAATGAATAGATCAAACCTCCTATTTAAGGCCCTAGAGAATAAAATGATGTGTATTGCATATTTGTATGCCAGATGGCATTTGCACAGCGTTTTTTCAAACGTAAAGTTTTTGGAAAATATACACTTTCATTGGTTTTAATGCACAAAAACAATACAATACCCAATTATTTGTTAAAATTTAAAAGATGATGTTACACTGAGTTAATAGATACTAAACATGTTGCGCTTTAAAATTGCATCTGCGCATATGAACAGTGGTGTGGTCAGCACTCGTTACAGAAGGGAGGTATCTCCCTCATCTATGAGGCCCTCACTCGCTCGAAAAGTAAAACAGCTTTTATGACTAAATGGGAAGGGGAGCTTCAATTTGATTGGGAACTAGACAACTGGCAGTTGGCCTGTTCTAGATCCTTTAAAAACATCCTCAACACCTCACTATCAGAAGCTAGTCTGAAAATAATTATGAGATGGTACCTAACCCCGGTCAGGATTAACAAATTCTCACCTGATCATGACCCATCTTGCTTCAGAGGCTGTAAACTCCGGGGCACCTTGGCTCATATTTGGTGGGAATGCCCCAGGATTAGACCATTTTGGACAAAAATCTTTCGAATTATTTATAAGACCACCGGCCTTAAACTTCCAAGATCTCCCACCATCGCTCTCCTAAATGACCTCATCCCCGACGCATCCAAAGCCGACAGAAAACTTATACATTTCATCCTCCTAGGAGCTAAAATTACGATTGCGAGAGCCTGGAAACAGGATAGGGTCTCCCTGAAAGCAGCTATAAAGAAAATCTCCTGGATTATGGTACAGGAAAAATTGGCAAGCATAATTCAGGATAATATACACAAATTCGAAGCAATATGGGAACCTTGGGCAGACTTTGTGAAAGTCCACTTAGCACCCTAACCTATTAGGGATTGGTCCTCATCGAGTTGGGTCAGGAGCAACGGTCACCCTGGTTCGGTTTCTTGTCCTTCCTTCTCTTCTTCTTCTTCTTCTCTTTTTCTCGCTACCACCCTCTAGAACCTTCAAATTCCGGCCACCAGAAT
>BLSH010086034.1:66810-117064 GCA_018402905.1 Glandirana rugosa
TTATTTGTTTCAGATCATGCACAGTTTTTGTTTCTGAAAACAGTACACATTAAATGAAAATAGTTTGTTCTGTTCAAGTACAAGAACATTTTTGGAGTTTGTCCCTTTAGGACATTTTCATTTGCAAAGTCTGAATTGTACAGTATCTCACAAAAGTGAGTACATACCTTACATTTTTGTAAATATTTTATTCTATCTTTTCATGTGACAACACTGAAGAAATTACACTTTGCTACAATGTAAAGTAGTGAGTGTACAGCTTATATAACAGTGTAAATTTGTTGTCCCATCAAAATAACTCAACACACAGCCATTAATGTCTAAACCGATGGCAACAAAAGTGAGTACACCCCTAAGTGAAAATGTCCAAATTGGGTCCAAAGTGTCAATATTTTGTGTGGCCACCATTATTTTCCAGCACTGCCTTAACCCTCTTGGGCGTGGAGTTCACCAGAGCTTCACAGGTTGCCACTGGAGTCCTTGTCCACTCCTCCATGACGACATCACAGAGCTGGTGGATGTTAGTGACCTTGCGCTCCTCCACCTTCTGTTTGAGGATGTCATACAGATGCTCAATATGTCAATATTTTCCAACACTGCCTTAAACATCTTAGGCATTGAGTTCACCAGAGCTTCACAGGTTGCCACTGGAGTCCTTTTCCACTCCTCCATGATGACATCATGGAGCTGGTGGATGTTATGTTAGAGACCTTGTGCTCCTCCACCTTCCATTTGAGGATGCCCCTGAGTTGCTCAATAGGGTTTAGGTCTGGAGACATGCTTGGCCAGTCCATCACCTTTACCCTCAGCTTCTTTAGCAGTGGTCATCTTGGAGGTGTGTTTGGGGTCATTATCATGTTGGAATACTGAGCTGCGGCCCAGTCTCCGAAAGGAAGGGGATCATGCTCTGCTTCAGTATGTCACAGTGCATGTAGGCATTCATGGTTCCCTCAACGGCCTGTAGCTCCCCAGTGCCGGCAGCACTCATACAAACTCAGACCGTGACACCACCATGCTTGACTGTAGGCAAGACACACTTGTCTTTGTACTCCTCACTTGGTTGCTGACACACACGCTTGACACCATCTGAAGCAAATACGTTTATCTTGGTTTCATCAGACCACAGGACATGGTTCCAGTAATCCATGTCCTTAGTCTGCTTGTCTTCAGCAAATTGTTTGCAGTCTTTTTTGTGCATTATCTTAAGAAGAGGCTTCCTTCTGGGATGACAGCCATGCAGACCAATTTGATGCAGTGTGCAGCGTATGGTCTGAGCACTGACAGGCTGACCCCCCACCCCTTCACCCTCTGCAGCAATGCTGGCAGCACTCATACATCTATTTCCCAAAGACAACCTCTGAATATGGCGCTGAGCATGTACACTCAACTTCTTTGGTCGACCATGGAAAGGCCTGTTCTAAGTGGAACCTGTCCTCTTAAACTGTTGTATGGTCTTGGCCACCATGCTGCGGCTCAGTTTCAGGGTCTTGGCAATCTTCTTTATAGCCTAGGCCATCTTTATGTAGAGCAACAATTCTTTTTTTTAGATCGTCAGAGAGTTCTTTGCCATGAGGTGCCATATTGAACTTCCAGTGACCAGTATGAGAGAGTGAGACCTATAACACCAAATTTAACACCTGCTCCCCATTCACACCTGAGATCTTGTAACACTAACAAGTCACATGACACTGGGGAGGGAAAATGGCTAATTGGGCACAATTTGGACATTTTCACTTAGGGGTGTGCTCACTTTTGTTTCCAGCGGTTTAGGCATTCATGGCTGTGTGCTGAGTTATTCTGAGGGGATCAAAAGAAAGCCTGCAAACAGTTTGCTGAAGACAAGCAGACTAAGGATATGGATTACTGAAACCATGTCCTGTGGTCTGATGAGACCAAGATAAACTTATTTGGTTCAGATGGTGTCAAGTGTATGTGGCGGTAACCAGGTGAGGAGTACAAAGACAAGTGTATCTTGCCTACATTCAAGCATGGTGATGGGAGTGTCATAGTCTGAGGCTGCATGAGGGCTGCCGGCACTGGGAAGCTACAGTTCCTTTAGGGAACCATGAATGCCAACATGTACTGTGACATACTGAAGCAGAGCATGATCTCCTCCCTTCGGAGACTGGGCTGCAGTGCAGTATTCTTACATGATAACAACCCCAAACACACCTCCAAGACGACCACTGCCTTGCTAGAGAAGCTGAGGGTAAAGGTGATGGATTGGCCAAGAATGTCTCCAGACTTAAACCCTATTGAGCATCTGTGGGGCATCCTCAAACGGAAGGTGGAGGAGTGTAAGGTCTCTAACATACACCAGCTCTGTGATGTCATCATGGAGGAGTGGAAGAGGACTCCAGTGGCAACCTTTGAAGCTCTGGGGAACTCCATGCCCAAGAGGGTTAAGGCAGTGCTGGAAAATAATGGTGGCCACACAAAATATTGACACTTTGGGCCCAATTTGAACATTTTCACTTAGGGGTGTACTCACTTTTGTTGCCAGCGGTTTAGACATTAATGGCTGTGTATTGAGTTATTTTGAGGGGACAGCAAATTTACACTGTTATACAAGCTGTACACTCACTACTTAACATTGTAGCATACTTTCATTTATTCAGTGTTGTCACATGAAAAGATATAATAAAACATTTACAAAAACATGAGGGGTGTACTCACTTTTGTGCATACTGTATATATAATATGCTGCATTCAGTGCAGACTATATATACAGCTCATTCGCTGTATAGTATATAGAGACAGTTCAGGGAGTGTAAGAATATATATATATATATATACGTGCTTCAGTGTAGACTATATATACAGTGCATTCAGCAGTGTACAGTATATAATACAGTTAAGTGCGTTGTTGAAAAAAACACTGACTGCTGCAAAGTACCCTCTTTTAACAGTGGGTTCCTACACTAACCTTAGAGTGAATGATCCTATCCCTTAAACCATGGAAGACCAGAGGACTCATCCCAGAGATCAGGTGGACACTGATTGGGGGAAGTGTGACCAAACCCCTGTATTTTTGCATTTTTTGCTATATATGTTTAGATGCTTTTAAAACAGCCTGGCAGGAGTAAGTATCATGTGTGCGCTGTAATATGTATTTTTTTATCTATTGGTCTTACAAGCAGCACCATGCGTTTGGTAGGGTGTTCCCCTCAAGTATGTATCTTTTTGTATGTTGAGGTCCTGACCAGACCTTTTGGGCTGGTGAACCCCATCCTCCTTAATTACCCCCAATCGGTGTCCATATGATCTCTGGGATGAGTCCTCTGGTCTCCCATAAAGAGAAGTGTTTGCTTCCATGGTTTAAGAGATAGGATCATTCTCTCTAAGGTTAGTGTAGGAACCCACTGTTAAACTTTGCAGCAGTCAGTGGGCTTAAGCACTTCTTGGCAATTCAGTGTGACCAAACCCCAGTATTTTTGCATTTTTTGCTATATACGTTTAGATGCTTTTAAAACAGTCTGGCAGGAGTAAGTATCATGTGTGCTCTGTAATATGTATTTTTTTGTCTATTAGTCTTACAAGCAGCACCATGCGTTTGGTAGGGTGTTCCCCCTAAATATGTATTTTTTTGCAGTGAATCCTATGTATTATAGTTCATAGAACTATATTTAACCACTTCAGCCCCGGAAGGATTTCCAGCTTTAGGACCGGAGCACTTTTTGCGATTCGGCGCTGCGACGCTTTAACTGACAATTGCACGGTCGTGCGACGTTGTACCCAAACAAAATTTGCGTCCTTTTTTCCCCACAAATAGAGCTTTCTTTTGGTGGTATTTGATCACCTCTGCGTCATTTCTGATCGCCGCTATAAACAAAAGAAGAGCGACAATTTTGCAAAAAAAAAACAAATTTCTTACTTTTTGCTAAAATACAAATCCAAAAAAAAAATATAAAAAAACATTTTTTTTCACCATTTTTGGCCGATTTATATTCTTCCTCATATTTGCGATAAAAAAATTTGCTATCGGCGTTTATTGATTGGTTTGCGCAAAAGTGGTCGCGTTTACGGATGATGAGAATTCATTTTTGGGGTTTTTATTTTTTTTATTTTTTACTAGTAATGGCGGCAATCTGCGATTTTTAGCGGTACTGCGATATTGCGGCGGACATGTCGGAACATTTTGACACTTTTTTGGGACCATTGGCATTTATACAGCGATCAGTGCTATAAAAATGCACTGATTACTGTGTAAATGCCATTGGCAGTGAAGGGGTTAACCTGCAGGGGGCGCACTAAGGGTTAACTATGTTCCCTGGGCGTTCTAACTGTATGGGGGCTTGCCTAGCTGGGGAAGGGAAGTGGTCACAGCCTTCACGTACAGGAAGGCTGTGATCACAGCCCTTCCCCCTCACACAGAGCGGAGGTCCGTGTTTACTTACACGGACCTCCGCTCCTTCACTCCGGGGGGGGTATCGCGGGTGGCCGGCGGCAATCGAAGCCACTGCACTCGCTCCCTGGCCCCCCCCGAACACAGTGAGCGCGCGCCTCCGGCTGCGCGCGCGCTCACAGTGGCTCTGTAACGCGGCGATTCGCGTTACAGAGCCACATTGGCGCCGTCAATTGCCGATCAGCCGTCGGCAAGCGGTTAATAGTGATTAAATTACTGTTCCACTAAAGGTTAGTTTAAACACAAGGGAATAGTTGCAGTGTTTGTATCATGTGGATCAAACCTGACAGAAGGCTTACATAAAAACGATACTGATTCCACACCACAAACACACCTGAAGATTCAACATAATATAGGGGCCCCCGGTTGACGGTTATATACCTGTGCTGTGGAACGCTCATCGTACCTCCATAAATCCAGACTGTTGTTCTCTCCAGCGTTAATCGCTCAGAGTGCCTGACGGCCGGGATGATCAGGCGGGTAGTGTACGGTTACCAATTAATGGAAGGTTTCCACTGTAAGTGGCCTTTGCTCAATGTTGGTTAAAGCCATATTCGTTATACACAGCGAATATCTGTAAACTGACACTGGGAGACACTGTGACAATATATAATTAACACATCCTAATAAAATTTCTACAACACAGCCATCCACATGCTCAGCGTTTAAATGCTAGCTTGGCCAAATTGTTAGCACTCCAACTGCTGCCTTTTCAGCTGGTAGACTCTACCCCCCTTTCATGAATTTGTGGAATGTGCTGTATCACAGTGGCAGGTTCCAAAAATACATTTATTTTCACATAAGGCCATTCCAGCTCTCTACCGTCATGTGGAAGGCAATGTTTTGGCCTCCTTGGACAGGGCGGTCATCAACAAAGTTCATATTACTGCTGACTCATGGTCCAGCAGACATGGTCAGGGCCGTTACCTTTCCTTCGCGGCACACTGGGTAACTCTGCTGGCAGCTGGGAAGAATGCAGGACAGGGTTCAGTGTTGGAGCTAGTTCCGCCACCACGCCTCCAAAAAAATGGTGGTGATTCTTCCACATCTGCTTCCTCCACCCTCTCCTCTTCTTCTTCCTCTGTGGCCTCCTCTGCAGCAGTGTCCTCTGAACCAGCAGTGCTCACAAAGCGTTCTATGGGCTACGCAAGCAGTCAGGCTAAAAGATGCCATGCGGTGCTTGAAATGGTCTGTCTAGGGGACAGGAGCTACACAGGTGCAGAGATGCTGTCAAATCTGTGGGGGCAGGCTCAGAGGTAATTGAAGCCATGGCATCTTGAGCCAGGAATGGTTGTATGCGACAATGGCACCAACCTTCTCTCTGCCCTCCGACAGGGACACTTGACACATGTTCCATGCTTGGCACACATCCTGAATTTGGTAGTTCAGCATTTCTTGACCAGGTGCCCAGGCTTACCAGATATTCTGAGGCAGGCCAGAAAAGTCTGTGGTAATTTCCAGTGGTCATAAAATGCCAGTGCTCGACTGACTGACATTCAGCGGGAATTCAACCTGCCCACCAACCACCTCATTTGTGACAAGCCCACCAGGTGGAACTCAACATTGGCAATGCTGCAGGGGCTGCACACACAGCAGAGGGCCATCAATGAGTACCTCTGTGAGTATGGCACCAGGACAGGCTCAGGGGAGCATGTTTTTTTTTGCCACGCCAGTGGCTACTTATCAAGGATGCATGCAGTGTCCTGTCACCATTTGAGGAGGCCACAAAGATGGTGAGCAGTGACAATGCATGCATCAGTGACACTGTCCCTCTAGTCTTCCTGCTGGAGCACACGCTTCATGGAATCATGTACAGAGCACTTGAGGCAGAACAGAGGGAAGAAGAGCAGGACTTCCTTTCCTCTCAAGACCCCCTTTATGCAGATAGCATTCCTGCAGGGCCACCAAACACACAGGAAGAAGAGGAGGAGGAGGATTGTGTCAGATATTAGAGGATAACAAGCAGAATACTTCAAGGGATGGTATTCAGTCCCCAAGAAGTTGTACGTGGCTGGGAGGAGGTAGTTCCTGACAATGTCATCCTCAGTGACCCAGAGGACTCTCATGTCTGCTCAAACTTACGCTGCATGTCCTCCCTAATTCTGCAAAGCCTGCAAAAAGACCCCAGGGCTTGTGGTATCAAGGAGAGGGATCATTACTGGCTGGCAATGCTTCTTGAGCCACGTTACAAGGGTAAAGCTGCAGGGCTCATCCTGCCTTTGCAGAGGGAGCAGAGGATGAAACATCTTCAGGATATCTTGAAGAAAAGTTTGTGCAAGGCCTTTCCACACCCTGGGAGGTTACCTAACATTTCCTGCTGCTGTTCAAAGCGTTTCTGAGGCTTCCTTCAGTCATAGGAAGAGCAGTGGAGAAGGTGGCCGGCTGACCGATGCCTTTAAACAATTTTTCAGTCCTCAGCACCCAGGGCTGATAGGTTCAAGCAACCATCATCAGCATCTGCATTATATGGTACAGAAATATCTAGGGACAAGAGCAGACTTGGAGACCTTACCAACTAAGCATCCCCTGAGTTACTGGGTCTTGAGGATGTGTGACGTCGCTTCCGCCCTGCCATGTTTTGGAGTCACAAAGTCATTTGGAGTGATGAGACCAAAATTGAGCTTTTTGGCCACAACCATAAACTCTACTTTTGGAGAGGAGTCAACAAGGCCTGTGAAACACGGAGGTGGATCGCTGATTTTTTGGTGATGTGTGAATTACATAGACACAGAAAATTGGGTCAAATTTGATGGCAAGATGAATGCAATATGTTATCAAAAATACTGGAGGAACATTTGCACTCATCAGCCAGGAAGCTGCGCATGGGATGTACTTGGACATGCCAACATGACAATGATCAAAAACACAAGGCCAAGTCGACCTTTCATTGGCTACAGCAGAATAAAGTTAAGGTTCTGGAGTGGCCATCTCAGTCTCCTGACCTTAATATCATTGAGCCACTCTGGGGCGATCCCAAACATGCACTTCATGCAAGACAGCCCAAGATATTCCTGGAAGTGGAGGCTTTTTGCCAAGAGGAATGGGCAGCTTTACCATCTGAGAAGATAAAAAGCCTCATCCACAAATACCACACAAGACTTCAAGCTGGCATTGATGTTAAAGGGGGCAATACATGGTATAAAGAACTGGGGTATGTAAACTTTTGATCAGGGTCATTTGGGTAATTTTTGTTGTCATTATGATTTAAAAAGAGTAAAGACAGTTGATTGATAATAAATGTCTTCAGCCAAACACTCACCATGAGTGAAAGAAAAGTTATCATTCATATTCTCTGAAAAACGGCCAAGAAATCATACATTCTGCCAGGGTATGTAAACTTATGAGCACAACTGTATATATATATATATATATATATATATATATATATATATATATATAAAGGTTTGTTTATTTCCATTTTATTCATTTTTAGAGAGATAGCCCTGCATTTTGTTCTAATTCAAGTGATGTGTTTTGCTCAAATATTGTGCTAGCTGCTATCTTGAGTACTTTTTCGTGGTTGAATCCAAGAGCTGGTATTTGTTTGTATATTTTATCTGTGTGTGTGTGGCCATCTTGATAGAGAGTTCTTTGCCATGTGGTGCCATGTTGAACTTCCAGCGACCAGTATGAAAGAGTGAGAGTGATAGCACCAAATTTAACACACTGCTCCCCATTCACACCTGAGACCTTGTAACAGTAACGAGTCACATGACACTGGGGAGGGAAAATGGTTAATTGGACCATATTTGGACATTTTCATATAGGGTTGTATTCACATTTGTTGCCAGCGTTTTAGACATTAATGGCTGTGCGTTGAGTTATTTTGAGGGACAGCAAATTTACACTTTTATACACGCTGTACACTCACTACTTTACATTATAGCAAAGTGTAATTTCTTCAGTTTTGTCACATGAAAAGATATAATAAAATATTTACAAAAATATATTTGCTGTTACTGGTAGGATCTCCACATAAGAAACTTTGCAATAGAGCCACAAAAATCAATGTACTTGAATAAACTACATACATAGAGGCACAAAGTCAAACATGTGATTTTAAATCCAACCTTCCTTCCTTCCTTTCTTCCTTCCTTCCTTTCTTACTTCTTTCTCTCTTTGGTTTGAATTAATCTGTGTCATAACTTGAATTCTACAGGTTTTTTTTTATTTATGCTGTACAACTGATAGTAAAGAAACGGTGTTTGGTTTTGCATTTTTTTCCTTAAAAATGGACAGCTACATTAATAAGGCAAGCACATTTTCTTGACATTACCAGCTGCATTAAACAAAAATAAGCAAAACACAACCATTCTGCGCAATAAGTGCAAGATGTTCTTCCTTCCCATTAGTGGCCACAGCAATTAGCACATGTTGAAAAATATCAAATAATGGCTTTTGGTGAACAACAGCTTATCACTGCAGAATTTGAATGAATTCCTAGGAGCAGGCATTCATTTATTTCCAGTATGCTATGATTTGTTCATGGAATATGTAATATTTCTGTTAGTGACAGTCCTAACAATGGCATCTGTCAAAATACAGAATGATGTTAAACAAACCATTACAACTATGCAATATACACACACATGACAGCAAACTTTACATGCAATGAAAACAGGGAACTAATATATCTGAGATCTGTGCTGTAACATAGAATGAATCTTGGACCATGATGTTATACCATTTGAACAGAAACATCTGCAGATATTTTAAAATTCAAAAGAGCAAACTTTTCTAAACTATGCTCAATGTTGCAGGATATTAAATGGGACCAAATCCTTGAAACAATGGACACGGAGGAAAAATGGTAATGATTTAGGAACATATTAAATAAAAGTATTACCGAGTGCATTGCAATTGATAATACATACAGAAGAACAAGGGTTGAACCTGGGTGGCTGAACCAAAATTTAAAATGTCATATTAAGGACAAAAAAATGTCCATAAATGTACAAAGCGGAGGGGTCATTATCAGCATTCCAACACTACAAGGAATGCAATAAGAAGTGTAAGAACACAATTAGGGCAGCTAAAAAGACTATGGGAGACACATAGCAGAGGAGAGTAAAGAAAATCCCAAGAAATAAAAGACGAGGTAGGGAAGTTGGTTACAGATGACGAGGAGATGGCAGCTGTACTAAATGCTTTCTTCTCCTCAGTCTTCACACAAGAAAAGAAAGGGTATAACAACCCCGATTGTATGGTTAGTAACACGTCACAGGATCTACCCTTGTGGCTAACAGAGGCCGGAGTTTGGAAAATATTGGATAAGCTTAACATAAATAAATCACCAGGGCAAGATGGCCTACACCCAAGAATCCTTAAGGAAACCTGTCAGGTTATAGCCAGACCGATATTCCTAATCTTTATGGACAGTGTATGGGATTAGAGGGGTGAACAGCCGGCTCAGAGACAGTCCAGTAAAGTAAAAGCAGCTTTATTCAGAAAAAGGGCAAATTAAACAGAAGAAAATGACAGGCTTGTCTTGAAACACAGTTGCACACACTGCACACATTTTAAAAGTTCCGCAGCATACAGGCTTACAGGCAACAGTTCATGGCTCTAATCAGAGATACAGTCTTTCATATGTTTAGGCTCACCCTAGCAGGTACACAATCCAGCAATTGATCTTTTCACACAGCTTGCTGCTGTGTCTCTCACTCCTAGGAAAACAGCTTCCCTCTGACACTTTCATACCAGCTGATTAATAAGCAGGTCTGAAGGGAAAGTACGTGCCCTCCTCAATTAACCCCGTCTTTACCTGACCTCAGGCTGACTCCCTACATAAGCATACTGACAGGATTGGTACCAGCTGCTTGGTGAAAAGCCCAGGTGATACCGATATTCAAAAAAGGGCAGAGATAAATTCCAGGAAACAATAGGCCTGTCAGTCTAACTTCGGTAGTATGTAAACTATTTTAGGGGATAATAAGGGACCATATCCAAAAATTTGCTGATGAAAATAGCAGTAATCAGCATGGGTTTACGAAAGGTCGCTCTTGCCAAACCAACTTATTGACATTCTACAAGGAAGTGAGCTGCCATCTGGACAAAGGTAGGCCGGTAGATGTTGTATATCTGGATTTTGCAAAAGCATTTGATACAGTGCCCCACAAACACTTAATCTACAAACCGAGGTCGGTAGGTATAGGGTTTGTTCTTGGGTTTGTTCTTGGATAGGGTTTGTTCTTGGATACAAAACTGGTTGCAGGGCGAGTCCAAAGGGTGGTAATAAATAATGTGTACTCAGAATGGTCTAGAGTAGTTAGTGGGATACCCCAATGCTCTGTCTTGGGACCAATTCTGATTAACTTATTCATAAATGATATAGAGGATGGGATAAATAGCTGATCGATCACAGTGTTTGCTGATGACACAAGAATGTGTAGGGCAATAACAACACAGCAGGATACAGAAACCTTACAAGAGGACCTGAATAACTAGAGTGGGCAACTAGATGGCAAATGAAGATTAACATTGTTAAATGTAAGGTAATGCATTTGGGGGATAAAAATATAAGTTACTCATTGGAGGGTAGAACCTCCAGGGGATTCCCGGATGGAGAAGGATCTAGGAGTCCTAGCAGAAGACTCACTGAGCAATAGCATGCAGTGTCAAGCTGCAGCTATCAAAGCCGGCAGAATATTAGCATGCATTAAAAAGGCAATTTACTCCAGGAATAAAACAATAATTCTGCCACTTCATGAAATTAGAAACAGAAACATAGAAACATAGAAAAGTGACGGCAGAAAAAGACTGAGTAGTCCATCGAGTCTGGCCCTTTTTTTTTTATATATATATATTTTTTTTTTACATTAACCTTGTTGTTTGACTATGGATTTATGTTTATCCCAAGCATGTTTAAAGCCATTTACTGTTGACTGTCTCACAACCTCTGTTGGTAGTTTATTCCAATCATCAACCACCCTTTCAGTAAAATAATACTTTCTAAGATTCGTTTTGAACTTCCCCCCAGTTAGTTTGAGGTCATGTCCCAGTGTTCTTGATTTTGGTTTCATATTGAAAAGACTGCCCTCCTGAATACTATTCACCCCCTTGATGTATTTAAAGGTTTCTGGAGGATTCTGTCAAG
Source organism: Glandirana rugosa (assembly GCA_018402905.1). Taxonomy (NCBI): domain Eukaryota; kingdom Metazoa; phylum Chordata; class Amphibia; order Anura; family Ranidae; genus Glandirana; species Glandirana rugosa. The sequence continues at coordinate 78,312 of BLSH010086034.1, forward strand.
TTCTGTTCACCAATCCTCATACAGGATGTGCTCGAGCTGGAGAGAGTCCAGAGAAGGGCAACCAAATCAATATGGGGACTGGAGGACCTCAATTATGAGGAACGACTGAAAGCGCTGAGTTTGTTCTCACTGAAGAAGAAATGCTTGAGAGGAGAAATGATAAGGCAATATACAAATATCTCAATGGTGATCCCAACATAAGTATGAAACTTTTCAGTTCTAGCCAGTGTAAGAGGACACGGGGCCACGCGATGAGAATGGAAAAAAAGCGGTTTAACCCTAAGCTGCATAAAGGGTTTTTCACTGTCAGGGCGGTAAGGATGTGGAACTCTCTTCCACAATCGCTATTTAACTGGTAGGTGTTCACACCCTTCACTACTAGGTAGGAAGCCTCTAAAGTATTGTGGATTGCAGTACAACAATAGCTCTATGGGCTTAAGTATAAGTACAGTATTACAATAGGGGCTGTTTGAGGGGTTATAGGGCTCCTCCAGTTAAATGATGGCATATAGATAGATTCAACATGTTTCATGTTTTTATCTACGCGTCTTCAGGAACATGGAGGGTTAACTTATGTTTTCTACCCTGGAAGGGGGCAAGAAAGATAACATTAGAACAACAATAGTTATGGAAATACATACAATACATCAACAACATTGTATACAGTCTATGCACAAAACATAGTTTACCCATTAGTGGATCAATTACGCTCATTTGCACAGAGATGGATCAGGTGCAGAGGGAAGTCAGGCACCCACCGCACACAGGTCTGATGCATATGTAGATATGGGGGCACACCTAGATGTATAGTAGATTAAATATCAGGTTATAGCTATGTATCTATGGTATTTTTCAATGCAGATATACACCATGAGCTTACTTACACAAGGACAGATAGCTCAGCTTGTCTATGTGAGGATCAGATAGCTGATAGTATTCAAGAACAGGCTGGTGAGTGGGACAGCAGATTCTAGGCAAGCGCTGATTTCTTGTTAAACCATAGCTGTGGAAGTAGGCAAATGAAAGATGCTGAAACTCTACACATGAATTCCTTCCAATGAAAAGCGCTCTAATAGATAGAAAAGGGAACAGGTGAGTATACTGTGTATACCACCCCTAAGGCATGAGGTTATTTACAGGTATCATGGTAATATCTATACGTCCTACACCAATGTCAGGGACATTTACCTGATAGTTTGGAGGTCAACAGCTAGTCAAACTCCTCACAGAGCCAAAAGTCCCTGCAATACACACCAGCCTGTTTATGGTATTCTGCAGCAAGCTCCAACAGAGCTCAAACAGTAATAGACACCTTTTTAAGTGTGCCCCAACTGGCACGCTCAGGTGTGGGTGGACACGTCCATCACCTGTGTCGCTCAGCCCGGCCAATGTGCATCTGACCCATGCCAAACATGGGAGATACACCTATCCCCAAAATACAAGGTAGGAGTGACTCTCCCCCCCAGTGGCTGGCGGGGGCGCTGCACCCTCCAACCAGATCTCCACCGAGGTAGTGACTGGCAGATGATAGCGGTGCTTTTAGCCACATATCTACTGCCCCCCCCAGCCGAAGGCATCTGTGGGCAAGGAACACCAAATGGCCAAGGTGCTAGAGCACTCAGATGACCTCCTCTGATCCCTTCTGAGCCACACCTGTGCAAAAATGAAGACATGCTTCCTTCCCTGGAAAGGGACAAGAAACATATCATTAGGACAACAGTAGCTATGAAAGTAACATTGTACAGAGTCTATGCATAATAAATAGTTTACCTATTAGTAGATAAAGTATGCTTGCTTGCACAGATATGGATCAGGTACAGAGGAAAGTCAAGCACCCGCCGCACAAGGGCCCAATGCATAAGTAAATTTGGGGTCACACCTGGGTGTATAGTGGATTAAATATCAGGTTGTAGCTATGTATCTATGGTATTTTACAATATGGATGTACACGGTGAGCCTACTTACACAGGGAAAGATAGCTCAGTTTGTCTGTGTGGGAATCAGATAGCTGATAGTGTTCAAAGCTGGTGAGTCAGACAGCAGATTGTAGACAAACACTGATTTTTTTGCTCTAGCACAGCTGTGGCAAATGAAAAGTGCTGAGACTCTACAAGTAAATTCCTTCCAATGAAAAGCACTCTAATAGATAGAAAAGTGAGACAAGTAAATATACTGTGTATATCACCCCCAAGATATAACGTGTTTAAAGGTATCATGGTAATATCTACAGTATATGTCCTGCAACTATGTCAGGAAAATTTACCCGATAATTTGGAGGTCAGTACCTAGTCCAGCTCCTCACACAGACAAAAGTTCCTGCAATACACTTCAGCCTGTTTAAGATATTATGCAGCAAGCTGCAATAGAGCTCAAACAGCAATGGACACTCTTTTAAATGTGCCCCATCTGGTGCGCTCAGGTGTGGGCGGACACGCCCATTACCGGCGTCACTCAGCTCGGCCAATGTGCATCTGTTCCATGCCATACATAGGAGATACATCTATCACCAAGAGCCAAGGGAGGAGTGACACTCCCCCCAGTGGCTGCCGGGAGTACCGCACCCTCCAACCAGATCTCCACCGAGGTAGTGACTGGTAGATAATATTGGCGCTTTTAGCCACATATCTGCCGCCTCCCAGCAGAAAGCATCTGTGGGGGAGGAACACCAAAAGGCCAAGGTGATAGGGCGCTCAGAGGACCTCCTCTGATGCCTTCTGGTCCACACCTGTGCAAAGGTCAAGATATAAACATATCTTAAATCAAAAATTGGCAACTCCATATAATGGACTTGTCAATCACATATGCTATATAGTTTCTTAACATTCACATTATGCAGTTGTGAGTGTCTCATGCTAACTGTACATGGGACCACCCCAATGGGACAGAGGCATCTGTTTGACAGAAGCAGCGATATCTATTCAACAGATACATGATACTTAAATATATTTGTGACAAGCAGAAAGATAGTATGTTAGCTCTCAGACATACACATTACAAAAATGGTCTATGTGAGCAGACTTCATTCAGACCTGGAAAATGAGTGGCATTCAGCCCCTAGGGTCTTTTGGGACTTTTTCCAGTACTATGAAAGATGTGACTGAGGTATTGAACCTATGATAGAGGTCCAGATGACGACTAACTGGAGTGATCATCTTCCCACTAGATGCATAGTAGACATGGTCATTAATCCTTTTCCCTGGATGTCACAATCAGAAAAAAATTGAGGTCTAAAAATTTGACCATTGGGTAGTGTGAATTTGGTTCCCTGATGGACCCATGGACACAAATAACAGCTGCTGCCACATTTGTGGATACCCCGGGCCTGTAAGGTCTGTGGTACCTGGGGTGTATAATGACACAATGTCAATTTGTCTCTGATGAATGGAGCTCTGCGGAAGACTAATTCAGGTTAGTCCTGAATTTAGATACATAAGGGTCTTGTTGGAGTATATGCCAGTGTCTACTCAATATATTCCGTAGTTCTTTATGTTGGGTGAAATATTGGGTAATAAACCTTACTATAAGCATGTTGCTCTGACTAGGGGATTTGTAGAGAAGAGTATGTCTGTCCTGTTGTAAAGCTTTGTTATATTCCTTACGAAGTAATGACTTGCTATATCCCCAAAGCAATAATCTGGATCATAGTTTTGCTGCTTGGATTTGAAAATCCACCTGTTGCATACAGTTTCATCTCAAGCGCAAGTATTGAGCATAGGGAATACTGCGTACTAACGCTGGTGGATGGGCACTACCTACGTGCAGCAGTATGATGAAGATCAGTGACCAGGCATGAATCAAGGTCTACAAATATCTCAAGATCCAGAAAAGTGATCTTGTGATGATCAAACGACAATGTAAAATGTAAAGTATTGATGTTTAAACATTTTACAAAGGCATGGAGCTCCTCTGGGGTCCCAGTCCATATGATGAATATATCATCTATGAATCTGTACCAGCATAATACCTTGTTCATGTAGTCCTCCAGGGTCTCCATATGCCACAATTCACGTTCCAACCCCCCCAGGTACAGGTTAGCGTAGGCCGGGCACAACGAGTTCCCATGGTCATGCCCTGCACCTGGAGGTAGTGGGTCACCAGAAAAGTAAATCAATTATGTATAAGTATATGGAAGAGCAATTGTAGTAAAGATTCATTGAATTTACATTGGGTATGTGGCTGCTCCATTAAAAATGAGCGAACCATCTGGGCACCTTTGTCATGTGGAATGCTCGAGTAGAGTGCTTCTACATTGTGTACCTTCTATATGTTTCAATAGGTCCAGGGTGTCCTTAATGTATGATGGTAGGTTAGATACAGGAGGCATAAGAAAAAAGTCTAGGAGATGATTGGGCCCCCTGGCAGTTCTAGCAGACTCTTATGGACCTTAGGCAATGTGTAAAATGTAATGTCACATTGAAATTGGGTGTTGAGATATTTGTAGGTGTCCTGATCAATTAGGGCCTCCAATAGTGCCCTGCCCATCAAATCCCTGAATTTTGTGTTGAATTGGATCGTATGTGTGGGTGTGATGACACAATACCAGTCCCTATTATGTAGAATTTTTTGGCACATGTGTTCATATTGGGACCGTATCATCATTACTACATTACCCCCATTGTCAGAGGGTTAATTATCAAAGGCCCATATCTGTGGGTTAGTTGTTAAGTCTGGGAATCTCTGAGATTTAAACTGAAATTTATTGACATTAGGTACATTTGGTCTAAGTGAAAGTGTGTCAGTATCATCTGGCTCAGGCTCATTTTCCTCCAATAAAAAAGGATCCTAAAGTCTTACATAGTGAATCCCTTCATATTTTCCTTGTCATTTTCCATTCAAACTCTGTCTTGATCATAAATGTATTTGTAGGTAAAGTTTCAACTAAATAAATATGTCTTTTATAGCCTGGTGAAAAAAAACCCTGTGTTGGGGGAGTGGAGTTATCATTGAGTGGATGGAGGGGTGTTAGGCAGAGGCACACTAGGTGTTTCCTGTGTAATTCCCCTAGCGGGTTGCTGAGGATTGATGCTTGTTTGAGATTTGAAGATTTGTAGTGCCTGTATCTAAAGTATCTAACCCTAAACCTGATCAATCTAAATCATTTCACCCTCCCAATACACAACAAGGGGGCCTTAGCCGGGGTACTGCGGGTGCACCCAATACACCAGCCACTAATAGGAACAATCACCTCGGTTCACTAGCAGCACAGGCACTACAGATCTTCAAATCTCAAACAAGCACTAATCCTCAGCAAACTGCTAAGGGAATTACATAGGAAACGCCTAGTGACCCTCTCCCTAACACACCTATTCCACTCAATGATAATTCCACTCCCCCAACACAGGGTTGTTTTTTACCAGGAACACAATCCCCCCCTGGCATGAAACAGGGCACGTTGGACCCTTTCATGACACGAGGGAACGAATCCAATTCCCCACATGAAGCACCACCAATCACGAGTCCACAGAATTAAGTGTTATCAACTTAACTGACCCACCACTTACACAGAGTGAAATCCAGGTACTCCAGTTAGGACTTAGCTTTTGCCAGTCGAAAGACATTGATAGATATGAGACTATAAAAGACATATTTATTTGGTCTAAACCTTGCCTACAAATACATGTTTGATCAAGACAGAGTTCAAATGAAAAATGACAAGGAACTCACGGAAAATATGAAGGGATTCACTATGCAAGACTTTAGGATCCTTAGGGATCTTATTTTTTTATTGGAGGAAAAGGAGCCTGAGCCAGACGATACCGACACACTTTCACTTAGACCAAATGTACCTAATGTCAATAAATTGATTTGTCAAAAAAATCTCAGAGATTCCCAGACTTAACAACTAAACCACAGATATGGGCCTTAATAACAACAACCATTAGCGATATCAAACGTACTCGTTTCTCACCCACCGATAAGAATTGAACGCAGATGGAGATCAGTGGCCTCAACATGTTGAAAAATAGATCAGATTTGATAATTAAGCCCTCCGACAAGGGGGGTAATGTGGTATTGATGACACGGCCCCAATATGAACACATGTGCTGAAAAATTATAATAGGGACTGATATTGTGTCATCACACCCACACATACGATCCAATTCACCACAAAATTCATGGATTTGATTGCCAGGGCCCTATTGGAGGGCCTAAGTGATCAGGACACTTACAAATATCTCAACACCCAATTTCCACGTGACGCTACATTTTACGCATTGGCTAAGGTCCATAAGAGTCTGCTGGAATCACCAGGGAGGCCAATCATCTCCGGTATTGGCTCACTATGTGAAAATGCCAGCCGATTCATAGACTTTTTTCTTATGCCCTCATGTATCGAGCCTACCAACATACATTGAGGACACCCTGGACCAATTGAAACATATAGAAGGCTGACACATACCTGCAGATGCACTTTTGTTTACACTCAATGTAGAAGCACTCTACTCGAGCATTCCAGATGACAAAGGTGTCCAGATGGTTTGCTCGTTTTTAATGGAACAGCCACATACCCAATAGAAATTCAATGAATTTTTACTACAATTGCTCTTCCATATACTTACACATAAATGGTTTACTTTTCTGGGGACCCACAACCTCCAGGTGCAGGGCATGGCTATAGGCATATGTTGTGCCCTGGCCTACTCTAACTTGTACCTGGGGGGTGGAAACATGAATTGTGGCATATGGAGATCCTGGAGGACTACATGAGCAAGGTACTATGCCGGTACAGATTCATAGATGATATATTCATCATATGGACTGGTACCCCAGAGGAGCTCCATGCCTTTGAAAAATGTATAAACATCAATACTTTTAATTTGAAGTTTACATTGTCGTTTGATCATCACAAGATCAATTTTTTGGATCTTGAGATATTTGTAGACCCTGATTTATGCCTGGCCAGTGACCTCCATTGTAAGTAAACGGCAGGAAATACACTGCTGCACACAGGTAGTGCCCATCCACCAGTGTTAGTACGCAGTATTCCCTGTGCTCAATACTTGCGCTTGAGACGGAACTGTACGCGACTGGCAGATTTTCAAATCCAAGCGGCAAAACTACAATCTAGATTATTGCTTAGGGGATTTAGCAAGTCATTACTTCATAGGCATATAACAAAGCTTTACAACAGGACAGACATACTGCAAAAAAATGAAATTTTGTCCCCTGCAGACACTATTAAGGACACACCTCATCCCGTAATTTCAAAAACTAGAAGGGGGTTGGGGTTCCCAAGTGTGACTATAGCGCTGCCAGTAGACAAAGGAATTAATTTACACAAATATTTAAAACACAAATTTTATTTTTGTCCATTAAAATGGTACTTATATTGTGTACAGAAACAAGTTAAAAAAGGTCCAAAACACAGGTACAATGGCTGTTTGTGAAATTGGTTGGTGGTGTTATAGGATGTACAGAGTTTCTCCCAACATGCTTCGCCAAACCTGTGGCTTCCTCAGGGGATTCAATAGATCACCAAATGAAACTCTGCAGAGAAAAGAAAGAAACAGCAATTTACACACATATATCAGTATCATGTGCCATATAATACATGAATAACCTCTATATATAACATAGTGTCTTTGCATTTGACTGGCTTACATATCCCCAACCATACATCCCACTCCCTCTCTCCAATACTCACCCCGTTGGGGTTCAACCAATGGACATCAGCCAAATGGTATCCCTTACCCCAAGATGGGAGCCCAGCACCATGCCATTGCAGAAGACGCAAAAAGTCCAGGCAAGTACTGAAAGAATGAGTGCATAGATCTATCAGTATATGAATATATATATATATATATATATATATATATATATATATATATATATACACACGGTGTGGTTAGCCCTGTACGGGTAGCCTAAACTAAAACAATTTGAACAATTAGATACAAAAAGCGCCATCTCACATTTAATAGGTGGCACAAAGTATTTATAGGCCCGCAAGGCACAAGCAAGGTGTCTCAGTGAGTACTACACAATAAAAAGGTGTATATAATATTATAGACTTACTTGGACCAATAAAGGTACAGGATTCAAAAAGGGGGGAACGTTGAAAAACCGCACCGTTTGCGTTTAGGTAGAGAGCAGATATAGATGGTATTGCTAGAATAAAAACGGGAATTTTATAAGACACTGAGGGGGTAAGGAAATGCTGGGCAAAAAAACAAAATATAAGTTTCATATGTCACAACTACATTGGACTCATAATTGGAATAGATTAGTGATTAAGATGATGTATATATGTGTATATTGATGTGAATACACACAGGTGTCAAATATATGGCCAAAGCTCCATTGTTAGATTCACATCTTTTAACAGATATGTATAAAGCATCCAACAGCATAGACATCCAAACACAGAGTTACTAAGTGCATGTACAGGTCCATGCTGATAAAAGAAGCACCAACAATATTAATAAGATGTAAATGTGTCGAGGAGGGGGGCATACATGTAGATGCCTCAATATAATAAGGGATATAGATTATATCAAGAAATTTTCAGCCCATCCTTAGGGGCAGAAGCTAACATAAGGGCTACAGTAAACAATTAGAAATAAGCTCATATGTCAGCAAAGGAGTAGTAGCAGAGGCCACTATGGTAGAGGTCAGAGATAAATCCGTAATAACAACGATGGAATGTTACCTTAGAAGAGCATATGCATCCTAAAACATCCCCCCCCCTCCAGCGTGTAAAATGGCTGGAGGAGCCGGCTTTAAGCACCTTCCACTCGACCGGCGTCTGATGTCACCCACTGAGTGCGGATGTGAATACACCAAGGCGCATGTGCCAGCGGCCCGAAATCCACCTAGGACTGCAAGTCCTAAGATGCCCGGTGAGGAGAGGCAAGGAGAGCAGAGATTGCACGGCGCGAAGGAGTCCGCTTCAAGTGCAACCTAGCAACTACCGGATGACACCAAGGTGGAGGGGAGGGGCCAGCGCCAAACCAAGACATCAAGGGAACGAGAATGCCCAGGGTGATGGGCTTATCTAAGTAGACAATACGCTGATGTTAGGAACTCAGAGGGTACTGAGTGGCGGCCTAAATAGGGAGGAGAGCCCGCACATGGAGCCCGTGGCACTGATAAGGTCTTCAGTGTCCCTTCTGTCCGTACAATGGCATATTGTGCGTAGGACTCCACAGGGGGAGGGTCCCTGGACCAATCCCAAAGTGACCCCCACAGATAGATGACGTGGCTCCGCTGAACCAGGAGGCCCAGCAAGGCCACAAGGAGAGGAAGAGGGATGAAAATTAGGGGGAAGGACAGGAGGGAATGGGGGAAGCCAGCAAATGCAATGCTGGTGCAGTCAATAAAAGTTTCACAATATATACAAAAAAGGCACATTTAGACAGCATACATCACAGTTCTTAACATCTCAGTTGAAAAGTTTTTTTACAACATATTATACCAAAGTTATGGATACTATCTATCTATATACGTATTGTGTATAAAAAAGCCACACAGGGAAACGTCTTCTATTCAAAAATAAATCTATCATAACTGGACAGAGGACAGGGAACACAGGGACAGGGGTAAGGGGGATGGGCATGACAAGACCCAGGAGAATAAAAGGCAAAAACAAATCAGATCAGGGGTGCAGGGCCCAGGAGCCTATTATTGTGGTCCACAAGGCCATGCATTCCTGATTGATTATAGAAAAGGTTTGAAATGTAAGGTTTTGTTGAAACCAGGGTATTCAATTGCCTTTAAACTGTAAATCCATCTTGCTTCCAGTTGGAGCAGCATTTGATCAATGCCGCCACCCCTGGGATGGGCCGGTATATCTTCTAGTGCCACAAATTTGATCAACGCATGGTCAAAATTGTGGTACCATCCAATGTGTTGGGCAACTGCAGTTGTCTTTAGACGCTTCAAAATAGGTTTGATATGATCCTTTATCCTTTTGTGGAAAGGACGTTTCATCTTACCGACGTAGAACCCACCACAGACACATTGTGCTAGATATACAGCTCCTAAAGTATGACATGTGATTCTGTACTTCGAGTGAAGTTTATGACTGTTAGGAAGCATAAAAGAACTGCTATTGATGAGATATGGACACATCTCACAGTGTCTACATGAAAAAGTACCTTGGTTGGTAGGTTTGGATTAATCGCTAGAAAAGTGACTATGGACCAAATTGTCCCTTGATGAAGGAGCTTGTCTGTAGGTGATTTGTGGATTCCTCCCAATGTGCTTACTCACTTGGGAATCAGCAGATAATAATGACCAGTATTTCTGAACAATGTTTTTGATCTGCTGACTTGAGTATTGGGTTATTAGGAGTACAGGTTGGGATGAGTCCCTTTATTTTTGAGAGAAAATCAATGAATTTCTATTCTTGGTACTCACTCTACTTACTCTGTGATATGCTTTTTTTAGGCATGAGTGGCTGTAGCCACGTTTTTTTTGAGTCTGTCATACAGGTCTTGGGCCGCTATTTCAAAGTCTCTATTTTTACTACAATTTCGTTTGATCCGAGGATACTGACTGTAAGGTATGCTTTGGATCAAGGGTTTTGGATGTGAGCTAGTAGCGTGAAGAATTGTGTTGGCGACAGAGGGTTTTCTGTAGAGGCAGGAGCTGATATTTCCCTCTCTATCCAGAGAGAGGTCAACATTCAGAAAGCTGATTTTGCTTTGGCTGTAGTTCATAGTAAATTTAAGGTTGAATCTATTTACTGAGGTAGTTTCATGAAAAAGTTGGAGTTCACTTTCAGTCCCTGTCCAAAAAATCAAAACATCGTCAATATAGCGATACCAAGCCAAGATCCGTGTGGAGAAGAGGATCATATCCTCTCTTGAGAATAACTTTCTCCCACCCCCCCAGGTACAGATTGGCGTATGATGGGGCACAACGAGACCCCATCGCAACGCCCTGCACCTGGAGGTAGTGGGATGTACCAAAAATAAATATGTTACGTGTAAGAATAAATCTAAACAAGTCTATAACAAATTGGTTGTATATAGTTGCTGCATGACCTCTTTCTTTGAGGTGATCCTCTATAACCTCAATTCCTTTGTTGTGAGGGATGGTATTATATAAACTTTCAATATCCAATGCTAAAAGCCAATGCCTTTAGGCAGTTGGACTCCCTCAATCAATTTAAGCAAATCAATGGTATCTTTCACGTATGAAAACAGAGATATGACATGGAGTTGCAGGTAGTTATCAACTAATAGACTGGCATTTTCTGTTAGTCCAGCGCAGCCTGAGATTATCGGGCGTCCCGGAGGATTTATCATTGACTTATGTACCTTAATGTAACAAATGCCACGCATAGACAAATATCTAGGTTAACCAGTGTGTTCTCACACCAACAGTGTAAATGATAATTCTGACAATATGGTGATCAATGTAAAATATAAAATATTAAAAAGTCACTATAACATCAAGTGTGTGTTTTTCTTGTATAGTCCATATATGGTAAAAATAACATCCAGGTGAAGTGATTCCCACCACCACATAAACGTTATTCAGGGTACTCTTACCAGACAAAGCTGAGAGTAAGTTGTTATTGCTTAAAAAAAAAGAAAACACCTTGTGCCTTCACCGAACAGGTGTAAAGTAAAATTGGGTACTCTTACCCTAAAATGGTTAACATGAAAGCTCAAATGTTACATCAACCAGATCTTCTTCTATAGTCAATCTCTGGAGATGCCACTTGAGCTCAAACATATATGGTAGCCACCACGGATGGAGGTAAACACAGAAAACTCCACATAGTGTAAATCCGTTATAAAAAAGCTAATTTATTTAAAGTAGTGCACTTACATTAAAATCAAGGACTTTGAGCAGAATTTCACAGGCAATGTGTACACAGGCTGGGCGCAGTAGTATAGAGCAGACACCCTTTCACCCGACGCGTTTCATCACAAGGGGACCCCAGTTGAAGTTATTATATTTTTTATATTTTATATTTTACATTGATCACTTTATTGTCAAAATTATCATTTACACTGTTGGTGTGAGAACACACTGGTTAACCTACATATTTCTCTATGTGTGGCATTTGTTACATTATTTACGAGTACAATTCACGTTGAGATTGTTATGCCAGCTGCTTATTCATAATAAGTATTCAGGAGCACAACATTTTAAAGGTTAAACCTAATTTGAGGACACTAAATTCCTCCTGGGAGAGTGGATAAGGCTTAAGATTAATGACACTCAGTTCATCCAGGTCGATGCACTGTGTTGAGGGGTCCCTAAAGGGAGAGCTGGATGGGTAATGTATGTGTCAAGTTTGCCCTGTCTGTTGGCCTCCACAGGGGGCACCAAGACGGGGCCATGTTGTGATAGGAGGGGTGTCTGGGATTTGTACCTTCTATCCAACCAGTAAAATCGATAAGTATGAGGTTATTAAAGATCTGTATCTGTTTGTCAGAAAATTAACTTAGAACTATATATTCGATGCGGACCACAAAAGATTAAGGGAAGAAAAGGAATTGTCTGAAGAGATTAAAGTGGAGTTCCACCCAGAATTTTTTTTTTTACATCATTCAAGTCCTTTGCCTATATAGACTTACCTTTGAAGGAAAAAAAAAATGATACTCACCCTAAGTCGCTAGTTGCTAGGAGGTCTCTGTAATCTGACCCTATTAGGTCCTAGGCTCTTCTCCTCACTTCCTGCTTCCCCTGACCTCCTGGGGGATGTGACTCATCATTTCCCAGGAGTCAGTGGGCTACCCTGTACTGTAAAATTGTGTTATTTCCAGACAGGAAATTACACGATTTAAGGCGGACCGAGATCGAGGAGTGCATGATGGCTACCCACCTTGCACTTCTTTCAGGAAGAGATGCCAGGAGACTACGGATGGGCTTCAGATGCCCTCGCCTAAAATGGAAAAGTCCAGCAGTGAGAGAAACGAAATTGTGAGTAAAAAATACATGTTATTACTAGGCGGTTTGAAAGTAACGAAACAAAAGGTTACATCTATTAAGTATTAAGAGTGGATGCCAAAAATGTTTTAAAAAATTCTAGGTGGAACTCCGCTTTAAGAACTTCACCATGCAGGACTTTAGGGCCCTTCGGGACCTCGTGTGCCTGCTTGATGAAAACAGTGAATTTAGTCAATTAAACACAAGTCAAACTGTACACAGAAGACAAATTGCTCAGTCACAGTTCAAACCCAAATCCAGGCAGTTCCCAGACTTAACAACTAGTCCCCAAATCTCAGCCTCTCTTATAGCAATGGTCAGTGAGATTAAACAAATGACCATCTCGGAAGTATCTTCTAATCTCACTGTACAACAACAATAAGCTCTTACCCAACTGCAAAAGAGGCAGGACACGTTTATTAAACCCTCTGACAAAGGGGGTAACATTGTACTCATGACATGTTCACAGTATGAAACAATGTGCCTCAATTTACTGAAGAATAGGGAATGGTACTAGCCAATTACAGTTGAGATTACTCAACAATTTGAGCAACGATTTAGACAACTAATATTTACAGCCTATCTTAATGCACTAATTGACAAGGAGATGTTTGAATTCCTTAATATCACACACCCTAGGGTAGCCACATTTTACTCCATTCTGAAAATCCACAAGAACATGCAAGCCCCCCCAGGCAGGCCCATCATATCAGGTATAGGTGCTATTACTGAAAATGCAAGCAAGTTTGTTGATTTTTTCCTCATGCCCCACGTTACAAGACTCCCATCGTATGTGAGGGACACTCTGGACTTACTGACATGACTGGATGGTCTTACCATCCCCCCAGAGGCAATTCTAGTCTCAATTGATGTGGAAGCACTTTATTCCAGCATACCCCATATCTTAGGACTAAAAGTGGTACAAACGTTCCTTATGGAACAAGACCATCACCAATGGAAGGTTGGCACGTTTATTCTGGAACTTTTAGCGTTTATTCTGCAGCAAATTTTTTCACCTTTTTGGGTTCCCATTACCTCCAGGTGCAGGGCGTCACCATGGGCACATCCTGTGCCCCGGTATATGTCAATCTGTACAAGAACAAAGAGAGCTATTGACAGGTTAAATTGGTCCCTCTAATCTGAATCATCATATTGTAGTGCCGCTCACCACAGTGAGGGTGTCCTTCTTTAACCAAAAAACTGCATATACAAGAACCAAAAAATAGTTCTCCCGGTATCGGGGGAACCTTGACGGTTAAAACATAAGGAAAGGGCAGTACTACGATATGTAATGAAAAACAATATTTTTAATGAATAGTGCAAAACTGCAAAAATGTGCAAGTTACATAATAATAAATAAAATCACCAAGAGTATCAAAGCTGTCTTGGGAAGACTAGTAGTCCCCCATGGGCACATCCTGTGCCCCGGCATATGTCAATCTGTACAAGAACAAAGAGAGCTATTGACAGGTTAAATTGGTCCCTCTAATCTGAATCATCATATTGTAGTGCCGCTCACCACAGTGAGGGTGTCCTTCTTTAACCAAAAAACTGCATATACAAGAACCAAAAAATAGTTCTCCCGGTATCGGGGGAACCTTGACGGTTAAAACATAAGGAAAGGGCAGTACTACGATATGTAATGAAAAACAATATTTTTAATGAATAGTGCAAAACTGCAAAAATGTGCAAGTTACATAATAATAAATAAAATCACCAAGAGTATCAAAGCTGTCTTGGGAAGACTAGTAGTCCCCCATGGGCACATCCTGTGCCCCGGCATATGTCAATCTGTACAAGAACAAAGAGAGCTATTGACAGGTTAAATTGGTCCCTCTAATCTGAATCATCATATTGTAGTGCCGCTCACCACAGTGAGGGTGTCCTTCTTTAACCAAAAAACTGCATATACAAGAACCAAAAAATAGTTCTCCCGGTATCGGGGGAACCTTGACGGTTAAAACATAAGGAAAGGGCAGTACTACGATATGTAATGAAAAACAATATTTTTAATGAATAGTGCAAAACTGCAAAAATGTGCAAGTTACATAATAATAAATAAAATCACCAAGAGTATCAAAGCTGTCTTGGGAAGACTAGTAGTCCCCCAGATGGCAGAACCTGACATATAACGATACACACAATACACACAGAAGGGAGACAACCACAAAAACAAAAAATGACAAGGGTGTCAAGTGTCCAGACGCTACGGGGGGCCACTGCAAAATTCAAAAAAAGTCACTATGAAAAACTGGGTGATCACTCTAATCCGAGTGTGTATGTTAGGCTTTTAGACACCACCGGGGATCTATTCCCCAACACTGGGGTGATGGGAATGTGCGGGGTGGCGCAGCAGGATAAAAGGTGCTTGACCAGATATAACGGCCCTTCAGCGGTAGGTGTATGTATGTAGTAGAAGAAGGGAGGCATTAACAGGTCAGTATTGATGAGGAAAGGGAAGTGAGCTGAGGTATAAACATAACTTCTCCCATGGCCACAAATGTTTACTCACTGTTACCACAGTCCTCTGCCAACGTTGCCTCCGTAGTAGGTGAGACTGACCTTCCCGCTGGTATGTAGAGTCCGCTGTGATACTGCTACATGGATCCTTGGCGTCCCCGGTGCTCCTAGTGACTGGAACGAGTCTGATCCGGCATTCAATATGCGGACAATGCCGCTACTTCCTGGTATGCGGGGATGTACACAGAACCTATCAGTCGGCAAGACACGCTTGCTGCTCAAGCCTCACTGTGAAGATCCGGCTCGATTGGAGCTATCACATAGTCCAGTGATGTGAATGTGGGTGGCGCCTCGTACGTCACGGGACGTGTGACGTCAACGCGTTTCGCTATGCGTATTCGCTTTGCTTCGTCTGGACGTCTTCTTTGGGCCGGACACCAGGCGGCCCTTAAATACCTCCGTATACCGGGATGCCGCCCATAAGTCTAGATTTGTATGAGGCACTGTGGCAAACTCATGGATGTCAGGGGCTGGCGAAAAATCCCTCCTTCCTATGTCAGTCATATTGTTTTCATTTACTATGAATAATGTCTAGGAGGGGAGCTACATTAATAAATAAAGTAGATTCTAGTACTGGGATAAATAGAGACAAGACACAAAGGGGGACCGCAGACACAAAACAGATGAAAACAGGACTAAGCATGATATATACAAGCAAACCATTTCTGAAATAGATAGAGTGAAAAAAGGGGGGGGGTTACCTTTTCAAATATCTAGGTTGTCTTGGCAGGAGCTGGGCCTATATACATGATGGCACTACACTTCTAGGGGGACAGGAACCTTGTGGAGCTGGTCTGGACATAGATATACCCCCCGTGTGTACTACACAGATGGGGTCGGGTGTCTCAAATGTACACATTTACACAGGTCAGCCCCAAAGTTCCATACCCTTGCAAGTAAGGGTGCCGACCAAAGGAATGTAATGTCATTCATATAGATGGAAAAGGAACAAGGGGCCCCACATGTTCCCTATTCCTGTTTGTGGATGGCATATTGGCAACATAACATATGTATCCACCCTCTGGTGGGGAGAACAAATGACATGTACGGGGAAGGCCCAGTGAAGTAAAGCCGCCCTCTTAGAAGATATCAGGAAAGTGCCAACAGGGGCACTGGTGTAGAGACAACTTTCTATGTTCAGCCCCCTGGGGACATGGAGGCAGATGGTAGACCTAAATAATTGGTCTCACTGATTTAATATTTAGGCAGAAACGCCTGAAGATTAAATTCCACGTTCAGGCCCCCAGGGTGGAGGCTCTTTAGATGGTATATCCACCATTTTTCCTTCTGTAACAAGATCTGGTTGAAATCACCTCTCCTATGGGGGAGTTTTAAAACATAGATCCCTTTTATCTTCATTCCTGCCAGATTTTTTCCGTGGTGGGAAAGAAAGTGTTTGGCCAAAGTTTTTTGAGGTTCCTTCTCCTTCATCTCCCTCATATGTTCGCCAATGCGAACCCTGAGGGCCCTTTTAGTTTTGCCCACATAAATTTTAGGACATGGGCATGTTATCATATAGATTAAACCCGTTGTGGAGCAGTTTATGAAGTCCCTGATTTCAAATTGCTTCGAACCAGGGACATCCATAAAGTGGTTAGTTTTCTCCACGTAAGGGCACACCTGACAGTGGCCGCAGGGATGCATAACTGTCACTCGGGATAACGTAGAGAGCCAAGTTTCACTCTGGCTCCTAACGTATTCCAACCTAATCAAGATGTCGCCCAGATTTTTGGCCTTACGGGCCACCATCTTAGGTCTCGGGCCGACTATCTTAGCAATCTTAGCAATCTTGGGGGTTTCTGTTAGCACTCCCCAGTGTTTGGACACCGTAGCGACCACTTCCTTCCATTGTGAGCCATAGGTGGTTATGAGTCTGGTGTTTGTGTCCTCCAAGTCCTGTTCGCCCCTTAGTTGCTTTGACTGGGATAAAAGGTTGCGTCTGTCGCGAGCTACTGCTTTGCCCTGCAGATCGTCCGGTGAGGATAGCCTCTTTCACTGAACCTTTTGTATAGATCAATCTCCTCCCTACGTAGATCAACCAGTTTAGAACAGTTTTGTTTAATTCTGAGAAATTGTCCAGTTGGAATACCTCTGATTAGCCAGGGGGGGTGATGACTGTTGGCACGTAATAGCGTATACGCCGCAGTCTCTTTGCGAAAAGTACACGTTTGAATTCTCCCCCCTTCCAGGCTAATCCAGAGGTCCGAAAAAGAGATTCTCTCCGCATCAAAGGAATATGTGAGACGTATGTTCCGCTCATTGGAGTTCAGGCATTTCATGAAGTCATGCAATTCCCCCTGTGTGCCCTTCCAGAGCATGAAGATATCATCAATGTACCGCAGCCAGGTGTGGACATGGCTGCGATACATTGCTAGAGGATACACCTCTTCAATCTCCCAGAGGCCTAAATGGAGGCAGGCATAGGAGGGAGCCCATGCCGCCCCCATCGAAGTCCCCCGTATTTGCTGGTAGTCGTTTGACGCAAATAAGAAGCAGTTGTTATCGAGCATAAACTGTAAAAGGTCAAGAACAAATTCGTTTTGTGGTCCACACTCGGGGTGCTGCCGTTCCAAAAACACGGCAATCGCCCTCATGCCTACCTCATGTGGGATCGACGTATAAAGAGATTCTACGTCAATCCCAACTAGCCATACCTGGTCACTTACATGTATTTCTTCCAACTTTAGAAGTACGTGCCCTGTATCCTGAACATAACGATGCCAGTTCCTTCACCAACCCCTTGATGAGGGAGTCAACATACACGCCTATTCTCTCCATAGGCCCCTGTATCACTGAGACTATGGGTCTCCCTGGGGGTTGTTGAAGGTTTTTGTGTACCTTCGGTATAATGTAAAATGTAGGTACGTTAAATTCCTCAATCCTAAGGTAGGTGCTCTCCTTTCTATTCAATAGTCCTGCCTTGTAGGCATAGGCTATTTTTTCATTGATAGTTTCCACTATCTCTGGGAAGGGGTTTTTTGTAAGTTTCTTATAGGTGGTTGCATCCCCAAGAAGACGTTTAGCTTCCCCTTCACACTGACTTTCATTTAATAATACTACATTGCCCCCTTTGTCACTACGTTTAATAATGAGGCCTTTGGCCTCACGCAACTCCTTTAATGCCTTTCTTTCCCCAGGTGTCAGATTATCCCTTTCTTTCTCCTTCCAGTTGATTCTGGAGAGTTCAATCTGTACCAAATCAAGGAAGAGGTTAAGCCACTTATTTTTGCTCAGTGGAGGCATCTTGTTGGAATGAATCCTCAGATTTGAAGCTCTTTTATTGGGAAGCTCGCATTCAAGTTGCTCCTCAATTTCCTCCAATGAGGAATTTAGAGCATCTAGTGCCTCCTCTTCCTGAGAGTTAAATTGTGAAGGACTAGTGTCATTTGCATTAGGGGTCTCATGGAGGGATCGTAGCAGGACTTTCCATGTCAATCTGTACCTGGGGGGGTGGGAACGCAATTTTTTTTCAGACGAGAGATATAGTCAGTACCTGGACCATGCCTTGTGCTGGTACAGGTACATAGATGACATATTTCTCATCTGGACAGGTACAGTTGAGTCCCTCACAGCACTTATGGATGATCTTAACATTAATAATTCTAACCTTTACGGTTTACGGAATTTATGGTTAACTAGCATGAGAACACTCTTTCCTTTTTGGACTTGCAAATTTTCAAAGACAATGACAATAGCTTAGCTACGAAATTATATCGTAAAAACACTGCTGGAAATACTATTCTCCACGCACAAAGTGGGCATCTTGCACCTTTAATTCGTAGCATACCCTATGCCCAGTATATTCGATTGCGATGCAATTGTACACATGATACAGATTTTGTTGTCCAAGCAGCTGAATTACGTACACACCTCCGACAGAGAGGCTACAACAAAACCCTCCTTAGGAAGGCATACAACAGAGCATTCAAACAGAATAGAAACATCCTCCTATACCTCAAAACAGAGGTTAACCAAGCCACCCAGACGACTAAATTTATTACCAGATACTCGGCCCAGCACAGTGAACTTAGAGCCTGTCTGCAACGACACTGGCACATTCTTAGTGAAGACCCCATCTTGGGCAAGTACGTGCGAGATACCCCTGAAATCATTTACCATAGGTCTACATCAATAGGCAATAGAATTATGGCAAGCTTGTACAGCCGTAATATGGATAGCACTAATCCCCCTAGAGGGGTCTACACTTGTGGACAGTGTACGTATTGCCCATGGGTCAAGACAGGTACTTAATTCGTATTGCCCAATGGGGAAAATTTCCGCCCACGGAATGCGGGGAATATTACGTGGGTAAAACAATTCGTAAATTCAAACAAAGAATATACGATCACCTATACTACTCCCAATTTGCGAAGATGATTACCCCGGTGAGCCACCACCTGGGTCTTTACCACAAGTTTGACACATCATACGTTCAGTTTGGTGTGTTGGAGGTGGTCCCCCAGGACCCACGTGGCGGCAACTGGGACAAGCGTATCTTGCAGAAAGAAGCAATTTTGATTGAGAGATTAGAGGCAAATAAGCCCTCAGGAATCAACAAAGTTATTTCCTACAAACCATTTTTATAGGCATCACTATGACTGGGACGGTAATATACCTAAGTAGTAATTACAGGATTCCTAATGTTAATTTATACTTTAATGCACTTTGTTACCTTTTGATATGTGGGTGTAATTAATGTTCATGTTTAATAATTAGACTAGGTCATATAAAGCATAACTCCAATTTCCAAAATGAAATCATGAAATATAGTACCATTCCTCGCTCTGGGATCTGCCCATAAGGACAAACTAGCCCCATGACAGAATCCCACAGCAATCCACTCTGATTTGATCGTACTACGTGTAACCCAATCCTTTCTTGCTTGCAGCGGGCTCGGCAGTTCGCCTCCTTGGCCACCGGGGGGCCTCGGGCCAACGGGGTTCCTTCATGCAGCCAGCATGTGCGGCTGCCCGATCCGCATGTCAGTGGGGATCAGGCGCCCCATTCTCTCCTTAGGGGTGGGCACGGTCCACCCGCCCTGGTTGGCTTTGTGGCAATAATGACCAGCGTTAATTTCATCTACTAAAACTGACTAAAACATTTTAGTCGACTAACTTAAAGCCATTTTAGTCGACTAAAATATTATGACTAAAACTAAAACAATTGAGATGACTAAAATACGACTAAAACTAAAATGGCATTTTAGTGAAAAGACTAAAATGGGACTAAAACTAAAATGCCATTTTAGTCAAAAGACTAAGACTAAAAATAAATTGAAATTTGATGTCAAAATTAACACTGGTGTGTAGTGCATGTTCATACCTCAATACCATAAATAACAACATATTCGATTTTTCACTCCAGCAGTATATAATGTGTTTGGAAGTTGTAGAGAAATGCTTAAATAATGCATTACAATTTAACGACACCCATTAGATTTTACATGACTAAAATTAGTTTTAGTCGACTAAAATGATTTTAGTCGACTAAAAAATTCTGGGGATTTTAGTCGACTAAAATGTAGGACATTTTAGTCGACTAAAATGTCCTGGAGATTTAGTCGATTAAATACGACTAAAACTAAAATAATAGCAGAAGACTAAAATGGGACTAAAACTAAAATGCCATTTTAGTCCTAAGACTAAGACTAAAACTAAATTGAAATTTGCTGCCAAAATTAACACTGTTGATGACAGGTTGTCATCAACACCCCCATGCCAGCCGCGCCAGACAGAGGACACTAGGACCTGTGTACTGGGTCTCCAGTCCGGCGCGTACATGCGCAGAGGGGGAGCCTCTGACGCGTGATCCCAGCCGGGACACACAAATGGAGGAGTGCAGACGCCGGTTCTCGGGCGTCACAGGGAGACACGTCTCTCCTCCTCTGTGGTTGACCTCCAGGACGCAGGATTCCTCTCATACCTGCAATATCAGATAGCTACCATGTGTGGTGGAAGGCACAGCCATATACACTGACTCGCCTTAGATAACCGCATGTATGTTTATATATATCTGTCCAGGACTCCCCAGTGTGAATTGGGCAGTGCACTGCCCAGAAGACCTGGACGGTGGGAAGCAGCTCGATCTCCCCTCCCCTGGTGACTATCCAGGTAATTACAAATATGGAGACACATACTCCCTTGCGATTAATATAGTTTATATGCGTTAGAGTCCTAAGGCACCCCTTACTAGTATCTTTCATTACTTTAGATCCCTGTTCACACGGGTAAATACCACAGGGGCGGTGTGTCAATTGCTACTTCTGAGCCCTTAATATACACATACATTGAACACAGGACGTAGGTAACCCTCGTTTCTTTCTTCTTGTTTTATTTATAATTGGTGGCAATTTGTACTATATTTATATATCGTCCCATTGTTACCAGCTAATGTAGTTGGTTCCACCTACAGGGAACCCCAACATTAATACATACCTAAGTGAAATATCACATATAACCATATACAACTGAAGTATGGCAGGTCATCCCCACTCCATATAGGTAAGAACCTGTTTAAATAGATGCAAATACTTTTATACCTCCCCTTGCAGATCCTGAACTTAAACATACCATGTTACATTTAGTTACTTATGTGTCTCCACATCTGGCAAATGCATTTTGGGTCTGGCTGGGATACTGGGGATTTGGTTGGTTATTGAGGGGATATGTGCGAGCTCTCTGTCGATGCAAGTGAGTGATTGTTTTTTAACCTTACCAGAGCTTTGATGGTCTATCTCAAATGTACTAATATATGTTTGTTCCCCATTAGAAGTGTATGCACCTGAGGAAGTGACTATATTGTCGCGAAACATGTAGAGCGATTCGTCTACACCAAGACAGTCAAGTGGACTCCCCACATTGGGAACCAATGGTTATGGTTATGGATCAATGTTAAGCAATGTATAGCAATTAATGGTACCTTTTACTCCCCAAAGGGAACCACCTGTACTGCTTGTCATGTTTTTACTTAATCCTTGTTATTGTGAGCACCATTGTATGGTGACTTCCTTTTAATGTAGACCAATAAAATGTATATTTCTACATAATTTTCATATGTGCCAGTAAAGTCCATTGTTTTCACACCCAACCTCGAAGTAGTAGAAAGAGTGGATGACTTAGAGGTGAGTGTGCCCGATGGGGTCTTAGGTGAACCATTTATAGATAGAAGTGGTCGTGTCTGTAGTGATTTAGAACGAACGGTTTGTGACCGGCGTGAAATCGCTGAGCCCAGGTGTCTTTGTAGTAATATTATGGATATTGTGTCAGGTTCTCCTTTGCGTCTTTTAGGAAGCCTATCCTCTTATAGGTCATGATATATTGTTGACTGGCTGGAGGATAAGGAAGAAGCAGAGGAGAGATTAGGTACATCATCAGCTTTGTTAGTATTGAATAAAACATTTTTTTTTATTGTTTTTGATTGGTTATTGGAATCCAGATTCTATTTGTAGGCATATCCATTGTTATAGGCATGACAGTCTCTCATAAATTTTATTTCTTTTGCATTAATAACATTCAAGGAGTGTTTTTCAATATGTTCTTTTACCTTTTGTTCTCTTTTGGTGAATTTTTCACTTGTTAGTATGGATTGATATTCACTGTACCACTTGACAGTTTGTTGATCTAGATTAGCAATTTCATGATCATATTGTTTACGCAAGAGAGATAACGTTTCTAGATAACAGCTTTGTAGATTGTGTTCCCATGTGAGCTTGAGGCGGTCCTCGATCTTCTTCAAATTAAGGAAGATCTGGATTCTCAAGCCCCATGGTATGATTTTATTGTCTGCATATTTTTCAAAAAACTTTTTTGTGCCAGAAAATTCTGACCTTCTTTCCAAGTAAGCGCTGAAGCCTTAAAAAGGCCTTATCTAGGTCTTCCTTGGAGACCTCCGAGGTTTGATGGGATTCCTAAATCTTTGTCATAAATCCCTCCCATGACTGTCCACAGAAACCTGCCATGTCTAAAGATAGATACAAAATAATGACAAAAAATAAATTTAAATTAGAAAAACGATATCACAGGGATAGTCATTCATACAGTGTATATAACAAAATGTATTAATTTGTTTGTCGTCCTGCAACCAAAATTCATTAAAGAGAGGGATCGTGTCTAGGGGAGCTAAAACAGGAGGGAACAAGCACTGTGTATTTAAACACATGATTGGAGGAAAAAAATGAAATTTTGGCCCCTGTAGACATTATTAAGGACACACCTCATCCTGTAAATTCAAAAACTAGAAGGGGGTTGGGGTTCCTAAGTGGGACTATAGCGGTGCCAGCAGACAAAGAAATATTTAAAACACAAATTTTATTTTTGTCCATTAAAAGGGTACTTATATTGTGTACAGAAACAAGTTAAAAAAAGGTCCAAAACACAGGTACAATGGCTGTTTGTGAAATTGGTTGGTGGTGTTATAGGATGTACAGAGTATCTCCCAACATACTTTGCCAAACCTGTGGCATCCTCAGGGGATTCAATAGACCACCATATGAAACTTTGCAGAGAAAAGAAAGAAAAAGCAATTTACACACATATATCAGTATCATGTGTCATATAATACATGAATAACCTCTATATATAACATAGTGTCTTTGCATTTGACTGCATACATATCCCCAACCATACATCCCACTCCCCTCTCTCCAATACTCACCCCGTTGGAGTTCAACCAATGGACATCAGCCAAATGGCACCCCTCACCCCAAGATGGGAGCCCGGCACCATGCCATTGCAGAAGACGCAAAAAGTCCAGGCAAGTACTGAAAGAATGAGTGCATAGATCTATCAGTATATGAATATATATATGGTATGGCTAGCCCTGTACGGGTAGCCTAAACAAAAACAATTGGAAAAATTAGATACAAAAAGCGCCACCTCACATTTAACCACTTCAGCCCCGGAAGGATTTCACACTTTAGGACCGGAGCCCTTTTTGCGATTCGGCACTGCGTCGCTTTAACTGACAATTGCGCGGTCGTGCGATGTTGTATCCAAATGAAATTTGTGTCCTTTTTTCCCACAAATAGAGCTTTCTTTTGGTGGTATTTGATCACTGCTGCGTCATTTCTGATCACCGCTATAAACAAAAGAAGAGCGACAATTTTGCAAAAAAACCCAAATGTCTTACTTTTTGCTAAAATACAAATCCAAAAAAAAAATATAAAAAAACATTTTTTTTCATCGGTTTTGGCCGGTTTATATTCTTCCTCATATTTGTGATTAAAAAAATCACAATCGGCGTTTATTGATTGGTTGGTGCAAAAGTGGTCGCATTTACGGATGATGAGAATTCATTTCTGGGGTTTTTATTTTTTTTTATTTTTTACTAGTAATGGCGGCGATCTGCGATTTTTAGTGGTACTGCAATATTAGGGCGGACATGTCGGAACATTT
Source organism: Glandirana rugosa (assembly GCA_018402905.1). Taxonomy (NCBI): domain Eukaryota; kingdom Metazoa; phylum Chordata; class Amphibia; order Anura; family Ranidae; genus Glandirana; species Glandirana rugosa. The sequence continues at coordinate 103,112 of BLSH010086034.1, forward strand.
TGACACTTTTTTGGGACCATTGGCATTTATACAGCGATCAGTGCTATAAAAATGCATTGATTACTGTGTAAATGCCATTGGCAGTGAAGGGGTTAACCTGCAGGGGGCGCTCTAAGGGTTAACTGTGTTCCCTGGGCGTGTTCTTACTGTATGGGGGCTGCCCTAACAGGGGAAGGGAAGTGATTACAGCTTCCGTGTAAAGGAAGGCTGTGATCACAGTCCTTCCCCCTCTCACAGAACGGAGGTCCGTATTTACTTACACGGACCTCCATTCTTTCACTCCGGGGGGGGCATCGCGGGTGGCCAGCGGAGATCGAATCCGCCGCACCCGCTCCCTGGCCCTCCCCAGACACAGTGAGCGCACGGGCGTGCCCACTGTGCGCGATCTGGCAGCCGCCGCCGTATGACGGCGTTTTGCCTTAAAGAGCCACTCTGTCGCCGTCAGATGCCGATCGGCGGTCGGCAAGTGGTTAATAGGTGGGGCAAAGTATTTATAGGCCACAAGGCACAAGCAAGATGTCTCAGTGAGCACTACACAATAAAAAGTTATATAATATTATAGTCTTACTTGGACCAATAAAGGTACAGGATTCAAAAAGGGGGGAACGTTGAAAAACTGCACCATTTGCGTTTAGGTAGAGAGCAGATAAAGATGGTATGGATTTGTATATAGATGTGAATACACACAGGTGTCAAATATATGGCCAAAGCTCCATTGTTAGATTCACATCTTTTAACAGATATGTATAAAGCATCCAACAGCATGGACATCCGTGCACACAGTTACCAAGTGCATGTACAGGTCCATGCTGATAAAAGAAGCACCAACAATATTATTAAGATGTAAATGTGTCAAGGAGGGGGACATACATGTAGATGCCTCAATATAATAAGGGACATAGATTATATCAAGAAATTTTCAGCCCATCCTTAGGGGCGGCAGAAGCCAACATAAGGGCTATAGTAAACAATTAGAAATAAACTCATATGTCAGCAAAGGAGTAGTAACAGAGGCCACTATGGGAGAGGTCAGAGAGAAATCCGTAACGTGGAGATCTGGTTGGAGGGTGCGGCTCCCCTGCCAGCCACTGGGGGGGAGTGTCACTCCTCCCTTGGCTTTTGGGGATAGGTGTATCTCCCATGTTTAGCATGGGTCAGATGCACATTGGCCAGGCTGAGTGACGCCGGTGATGGACATGTCCGCCCACACCTGAGCACGCCAGCTGTGTGTTGCAGGGACATTTGGTTGTGTGAGGAGTTTGACTAGCTGTTGACCTCCAAACTATCAGGTAATTTTCCCTGACATTGGTGTAGGACATATAGATGTTACCATGATACCTTTAAATACCTCATACCTTGGGGGTGGTATACACAGTATACTCACCTGTTCCCTTTTCTTTCTATTAGAGTGCTTTTCATTGAAAGGAATTTATATGTAGAGTTTCAGCATCTTTCATTTTCCTACTGCCACAGCTGTGGTTTAACAAGAAATCAGTGCTTGCCTAGAATCTACTGTCCCACTCACCAGCCTGTCCTTGAATACTATCAGCTATCTGATCCTCACACAGACAAGCTGAGCTATCTTTCCTTGTGAAAGTAAGCTCACTGTGTATATCTTTATTGAAAAATACCATAGATACATAGCTGTAACCTGATATTTAATCTACTATACATCTAGGTGTGCCCCCATATCTACTTATGCATCAAACCTCTGTGTGGTGGGTGCCTGACCTCCCTCTGCACCTGATTCATATCTGTGCAAGTGACCATACCTGATCCACTAATGGGTAAACTATGTTTTTGTGCATAGACTCTATACAATGCTGTTGATGTAATGTACAGTATGTATTTACATAGCTATTGTTGTTCTAATGATATGTTTCTTGCCCCCTTCCAGGGTAGAAAACATAAGTTAACCCTCCATGTTCCTGAAGAAGCGTACATAAAAACGTGAAGAATGTTGAATCTATATGCCATCATTTAATTGGAGGAGCCCTATCACCCCTCAAACAGCCACTATTGTAATACTGTACTTATACTTAAGCCCGTAGAGCTTTTGTTGTACTGCAATCCACAATACCTTGGAGGCTCCCTACCTAGTAGTGAGGGGTGGGAACACCTACCAATTAAATAGCATTAGTTGGGTTATTCATTGGTTTTATATGTGTTTTTTGAAAATAATTAAATAAATTTGTATTTTTTATAAAACTTACCCCTGTTTTTATGGTGCATGTAAAGTCCCACATACATCCTTTGTCGTTTTGTCCTATCGAACAGGGATGTGGCACAGGTTACAATTGAGTGTCCATGGTAGTCACTCCGTGCTGACATATGCGTTTTGAATCATTTCTCTTCCACAATCGGTGGTGTCGGCAGGAAGTATGGATAGTTTTAAAAGACCCTTGGACGTGTATCTTAGCAAAAACAATATATGGGGATATGGGAAATAATTTTCAACATGCACACACACCAACCCAGGTTGAACTGGATGGACTATTGTCTTAATTCAACCTTGCCAACTATGTAACTATGTAACTATTCCTATTCAAATGTGATAATAAGGGTAATTTCTTAAATATTACTTTTGAAAGCACCACCTTAAATAATTATTAATGTAAACCTCTGATAACTGTATGTGGTTAATACATATAATGATGGAAGTCATGAATACATATGATAAAACTATTTGCAGTCAAAAAGTATAGGTGAAGCCAGAATCAAATGTCCAGTACGTATGACATTATGCCTTACTGTACACACTTTTCTTTCAAATCAGGCTCTGTGAATCTGTTTGTAGGCAGGTAGTGGTGAAAGCTGCTGCCCAACAGGAAGGGAGAGAGTTAACCCAGTTCCCGTGCTTTCCCTGAGCTCTGCCTCTCTCTCCTTGTGCAGTAAATTAAAGGGGGATCTGCCCTCACTCAGTCAATCTACATGGGAGTTCCAGCTGCTTGCAGAAGAAGAGAGAAGGGGAATTGCTGGGACATGCGGTCCACCGTAAAGACACAGACATCCAGCAAGATGTATCCTCCAGATGCTGCTGCTTCTGCCAGGACTCCTTGCCTCTCTGGGAGTCCTTACTTCTGCTAGACACCTGTGTACTAGAGCTTTCCATATGTAGGGAGTTTGCTGCAACGTGCAGTTTTCCCTGAAGGTACCAACTGCAGACCCTTGCAAGTGCAGACTCTTTCCTGGGCAGGTATGCTGGGGCAGCCACAAGCCTATAGTTTAGATTAGGGATGTTAGGAAAAGACTGTGCTGTATATTGAACTGTTACAAGTAAGAGGCGCAACACCCAGAATGTGCAGTCCTAAAAAGTTATCTTATGGAGAGGATATGTATAGGTCCACATAAACTAAGTCCATATGCAAAGTCCATAAGCAATGATCTTCATACAAAGTAGTCCATACCGGAACAGTCTTTAGGGCCAAAATGGAGGAGGAAAATTTAAAAAATCAGGGATAAAAAATCAAACTAGAGCATAAGACACCGGAAGCTGCCATCCACGATGAGCTTAACTCCAGCTCACAGAAACTACAGAAAACAGAAGAGAGGAAGCGTTTCTAAGTGCAATATGCCAGTATCACTTATAGATATTATAAAATGGATTAAAAACACTCACAAGATCAATGTGTGTTCAGCACATTCAACATCCAATAACAGGGGTAAACCTGGGGTGAACCGAACACTAGTCCCATCTGGCCGAGTGGTCCTCCAAAAACTATCGTGATGACTCGTACACAGGGGACATAAGAGGAATTCACATAGTGTATCATTAAAAACAATTAAATTGCACTCACTTTTACATAAAAAGAACTTGTTTTGGAGCTTGGAAGCGCCGCCGCTGCATGCATTCCACTGACCGGATATGACGTTAATGGATAGTCCCACCTAACGCTTTTCGCCAGCCAATCAGGTGTCTTCAGAGGTAACAGCACAGTGCTTGTGCTGTGTAATTTGGCCAGAGGATCACCAGGTATTCCAAGTGTTAAAAGGGGCCAAATTACACAGCACAAGCACTGTGCTGTAGAACATGCTTTAAAGGGTAACTCCACTTTCGTGGGGAAAAAATGGCAAATAAAGAAAAAATAATATAGCGCATATAGTTGCGATACAAGTCATATTGTAATTGAATGTTATTAAAAATTACCTTTCCTTTTCAATCTGCAGCTGCTGTAATTTTCTGACAATGCAGTGAAATATGGCTACCTGGAGTTGTTCTGTACACAGAATGTGTACTGACCACTCCCCAGAAACATAATTTCCTGTGTCATAAAACCACAGTAACATTCATGTCTTGTCTGTTGCCTACCTTGCTGCATATGTCCAGTTAGAGTCTGTGCCTCTCTCAGCTGTGTGATTTAGTAGCCCTCCTCAGCTAAGCTCCACCTCAGGCCCTAATTGGGAACATTATATAACACCTGGCAGTACAAGTCTGCAATGCCGAGGCTCTGGTGAATACCTACTGGCTCTCAGACTCCGCACTCTGGGGAAACTGATGCACTAGCTCCCTGTGTTCTAGTGTCTGTGCTTCAGGGGCTCTTCTTCCCGTACCATCCGGAACTCATTAGCAGCAGTCAGATATAGGTCCACAACCTTAGTGGTGTGCGTCGCAACCCTCGGTGCGATTTGCACCCCATCGGTGCGCACTTGTCACCTGACCCCAGGTGTCATGACATCCCACTTGTGTGACTGGCTCACCAATTTTCCCAGAAGTCTGCCTAAGATACAAGTCAGATTTCAGGCATCCCCTGTAATAAAAATGTCAGTTTTGGAGAAATACTTTCAATAGGAACACATCTAAAGGGATGCCTGGCAGCTTTCCTCATTAGAAGCCTGCAGCTGCACACCTGACAGTTAAGTATGAAACCCCTCCCATTAGACAAACTAAGTACAGAGGCACAGGCAAACACACAAGGATTTCTTCAGAATAACAAAAGGTAGGAATCTGCAATAAAGGTTGGCATAATTTTTGCATTGTACATAGATCACCCAGAGGGGAATTTTTTTTCTCAACAAAAGTGGAGTTACGCTTTAAAGGAACAGGATCCATTAGGGTTACAAATACTTTAAGTGTATGTATAGAGTCTCCAGTCATTTGTTCAAATGTACACAAGTAAAGGTGCCCTCCGTGCCAGGCAAATGACCCTGTTCCAGGTACCCAGCGTAGCCCCTACCACTCCTACATGTTGCAAAGTTTTTTGGAAACACTACCAGTAACATCACTCCCTGTTGCAGACTAACAACACTAAGCCATTGCCTCACAACTAACAGTGTTGCCTGCCTGTTTTGAGCACCCTTTAGTTGGCCATTGAGCCATCTATGATGTGTGCATGCTTTCTGCCTCCATGTATAGCAGATATAAAAGTAAATAGGGGCCTATACAATACTTATAATTGTAACAATTTAAATCCACATTGCCTTCATATTTTGGTTACAGGTTGGTTCATAATTATTGTCTTTACATTCAACATTTTGTTCCATACGACATGCCCAGTACTGTTGCCTAAGTACCTGTTCAATTACAATTTCATCTTATAGCCAAGATGTCATACTGTGTATGTAAAGGAAATTTGTAAGTTCTGTATATAATTGCATTCTATTTTGTATGTATTGCACACTGCACTCATTGTGCACATGGCACTAATAATGTTTTCATTACATGTTTGCATTCTTTCGAGTCCTGATTAGAACTAGTCTGCCTATGTTACACCCCTTGTTACCATACAAGTACAATTTTAATATTATTGTGATACCTACGTAATCATGTGTATAAAAACCTTCCATTGTATTATAATAAAGCAGAACAGTTATTTGGTAAGATGCTGAGTGTATCTTTTGTGTCTGTTCCCCATTGCAGTAGTCATTATTAATTTGGAACCACTAATCAATATGAGGATAGGAGTTGCCTATCTATAAAATTCCAAGTCAGATGGCGAGACAGCTCGGAGGGTATTTACAGGTAACTCTGAGAATCCGACTTATCAGACTTCCTCGATCGGTAAGGCATTTTCAGGACAAAGGGTACCTATTTTACACCCTTAATGGAACTGTATTGATTGGTGGTTATATGTTATGTTGTCACTGTATACTGTCCATCAAAGTGTTCTAGATAAGAAAAGGAAGAATAGTGCTGTTCACAGGTTATATATTAAGTACATATCTGCTGGATAAAGTAGTTTAGAGGCAAGAGGGTATAGACTCAAGTAGAGAAGAGAGAAGACTGGCCAGTCATGGGCATTAAATTAAGTAAGGGAATGAAGGGTAGGAACTGGCCAGAGAGGGATTACTTTGACACCAGTGGCCAGTTTAAGCATGTATTGCAATGTATGTGAACTAAAAATCCTGTTTTTGTGCAAATTTTGCTAGAAAGGGAGTATGTAGTGTGCAGAGGGTTCTTTCATAATTTTTTGAGTGTGCAGAACCATTTAAACAACTCCCCAGGCGGACACAGAGACAAACCACAAATGTCAGCTGGAAATTCCCCACAAGAATGTCATATATCTCAGTAAATAATGAGCTATATATGAGAGCTGGTAGATTCTTATTTACTCCTCACAGGGTGTTTGGGTGCTCCTCTGATAGCTCTCAAGGTTGTTAGTTTGCCCGTCCTTGGATATTGATGTATATCATCTTCTGGCTAATAAATGATGGACACAGATTAATGTCTGTGATATTAATAGCAACATGTGATGTGGATGGAAGTAAATATAGTGCATAAGGACAGGGAACTGGACACATATATACAGATCAGCCATAACATTATGACAACTGACAGGTTACGTGAATAACATTGATTATCTCATTACAATTACATCTGAAGGTTGAGTTTAGGCAGCAATTAAACATGTTGTCCCTCAAGTTATGTGTTGAAAGCAAAAAAAAATGGGCAAGCGTAAGGATTTAAAAGATTCTGACAAAGGCCAAATTGTAACGGCTAGGTGGCAACTGACAGGTAGGTGCCAGATACCACAGCATACCTGCAGAGGTCTAGTGGAGTGCATGCCTTATTTTGGCAGCAAAAGGGGGACCCTGAAATAGGACCAGAGGAGTGGATCTTTAATATTGATTGCTTGCAGCCTCATAACTACACAAGCATGTGATTAACATTGGGGTAAACATTAACCGTTTGCCGACGGCATCACTTAGATGTATGGAGGCAAAGTGGCATCCTTGCATTGGATCAGAAATCTGATACGTGATTCCACACCCGCTGCCCTGGCTGTGCTGTGATTAGTCACAGCACAAGCTGATTAGCTGGCCAATCATTGACAGCTGGCACCACATAACACACACATTACACATGGTTAGGCACATATTTAACCCCTTGATCACCTCTATATGTTAACCCCTTCCCAGCTGTGTAAAAACACCAGCCAGTGCCATTAGTATAGAGACAGTGTATAGTATTAGCACTGATCACTGTATTAGTGTCACTATTGATGTCAGTGTCAGTTAATGTACCCCCCCAGCCAGTGTCAGCTAGTGTCAGATTTCCCACCACACTATCAGAGCCCCACTATAGGTTTCTGCATGCATGCTCGCCACCCTGCGGGCGACACCGAGCTCTGAATAGTGACAGATGATTTTGCCATTTTTTTATTCCTTGCAAAGCAGGGAAAAAACAAGATCTAGTAGCAAAAGCACCACATTACACATGATTAGGGACATATTTAACCCCTTGATCACCTCTAGATGTTAACCCCTTCCTAGCTGTGTAAAAAAACCATCCAGTGCCATTAGTTCAGTGAGAGTATTGGCACTGGTCACTGTATTAGTGTCATTATTGATGTCAGTATCAGTTAGTGTACTACCCCAGCCAGCGTCAGCTAGTGTCAGACTGTCCACCACACTATCAGAGTCCCACTATAAGTTTCTGATCACCACCATTACTAGTATAATTAAAATAAAATTCCAGTATCTATACCAGATGCTATAACATTTATGCAAACCAAATAATAAAAACTTATTGGGATTTTTTTTTTACCAAAGACATGTAGCAGAATACATTTTGGCCTAAATTCATGAAGAAATTAGTTTTTTTTTCAAATGCTTTATTGGGTATGTTTTATAGCAGAAAATAAAAAAAAATCTGTTTTTTTTTAAATTTTTGTATTTTTTTTAGTTTATATCGTAAACAAAATAAGAAAAACAAAATAAGTGGTGATCAAATACCACCAAAAGAAAGCTGTTTATATGAAAAAATTACATAAATTTAATTTGCGTACAGTGCTGCATGAACACGCAATTGCCAGTTAAAGTAGAACAGTGCCGGATAGCAAAAAAAGATCTGGTCATGAAGAGGGTAATACCTTCCAGAGGTCAAGAGGTTAATTAAATAACAAGGTACTTCCGGTTCCGGCGCCTCATGTAGTAGCTGCACTCTTGCTCTGCTCCCACAGCTAGCCTCAAAAACCTGCATATAAAGCCCGACTCTCTACACCAAAAGACCAGGTCAGCAGCAGAGGAGTCCCTGCTCAACGGATGGATCGCTATCTGGACAAGGGACCGTCCCAGGCACCTGCTATACAGAAAGGACCCGAAGACCTGCAGCAGGCCCCGCCGTCAGGTCTTCATTCACGCCCGAACCTTCGGATCCTGCAACGAACGCAGACACCTTTAGCACCGAACTGATAGCCCAAGCCGTGGCAGCGATCCTTGCTCCCACGATCACAGCCACAGTGGAAAAAGCGGTCCAGGACGGTCTGACCCAGCTACACAAAGAGCTAAGAGAACAGGCATCCCGCCTCACAGAAGCGGAGCAGAGAATCGCCCACGTGGAGGAAGAACTCTACAATACACAAGACTCTGACCGAGCACAAGATAACCAAATAAAACTTATAGTAGAGAAATTGGAAGACCTCGAGAACAGGTCGAGAAGGAGTAATCTAAGATTCATCGGGATCCCAGAAACGGTCTCCAATACAGCACTATCACACTTCTGCACGGTCAAAATCCCGGAGGCCTTAGGCCTGCGAGGCCCCTGCCAAGTGGAACGTGCTCACAGACTGGGCCCACCAGGTTCAGAGCGTACTACACCAAGACCGGCCATTGCCAAATATCTCAATTATGCCGACAAACATGGCATACTGCAGAAGTTCCGACAAACAAAATCTCTCTCAATTGACGGGGCAAGAATCCTCATTTTTGCGGACTACTCCGCTGAGGTAGCAAGAAAGAGGAAATCATTCCAACCCATCTGCACCGAACTCTTCAAGAGAGGCACCAGATTCACTCTGGCCTTCCCTGCTACTCTCCGCCTCAAAACTCCGGCAGGGGAACAGCTATCCTTCACCGACCCCTCAGAGGCGGACAGGTTCCTCCGATCAACAGCCTCCCCATCGTATGCTGCAATGACGTCTAAAGAATTGCACGCCCAACGCGCTCTGGACCAGAGAAGTCCTAGGAAGGACTCAGCCAAGAGACTGAAAACCAACGGCTCACGCAACACCGCCATGGAGACTTCCACCTGACTGGCTAGGCACAATCGGAGTTCTCTCTTTGGCCCTCGTCCAAGAAGCGCCAAACAGATGAGTATACCGCATCTTACATCAGGACACCCATAACTGTCCGCAACTTTTTGCTCCTACCACTCCAGCGCACTACACTGATCATGGCCATTTTTTTTCCCAGAAAACTACGCTGTCCATCTTCTGAGTGGGACTGTTCTCTCTTAGTTAGAGACCCCTAGGCAAGTCCCAAATGACTTAACCTACGCCTATCGCCCTTACATTCCGTCTCAGTTTGTGATATCGGAATGGAAGGCCTACTGGTCTCTTTACATTGTAACTGTTTGTAAATTACTTAATAGAGTTACTAATTTTTGATCTATCTTCTGCTTCCTCCCACACGGACTGCCTCCAAAAGTTTATAAGCCTGCACTGGAACCCCGGGAATACTTCCCAAAGGGTTTATGACGACCCACCCCCAATTATTACCATGGTAAAAAAAAGGGTCGCTTCACTTTTCCCTTGCAGAGGCTATGCTTTTAGGGAACAGTTTTCCTGCAGTCACCCATGTGGAAGAAAGTGAAGTGCCTCCTTTGTTGGACTGATCTTGTTCCTATGATCTTTATCCCCATTGTCTTTACTATGCACCCCCACTTGCTGCATACCCAGCCTGCCCCCCCCTACCCCTCGGTCGGCATAGATACCCATAAATGTCACGCCATATCCACGTTTCAGAACCTCCACCAACTATATGGGCCCTCGGGCCTTTTGTCACCTAACCTAACTGTTCTGCCCAATACCAACCCTTTGCCTTTCCACCCTCCATGAAAATCATATCGTGGAATGTCAAGGGACTTAGGTCACCAAACAAGCGCATGAAGGTGCTGAGACACCTTCAGCGACTTCATGCAGACATAGCATTAATCCAAGAGTCGCACCTGCCCTGCTCCGATTTTTGGCGGATGAAGAAACTGTGGGTGGGTACTGTTCTAGGTTCGGGGGCAGTGGGAAGGAAGGCAGGAGTCTTGATTCTCATACACAAAAACTTCTCAGGACAAGTAATGGCCACTGACACTGACACCTACGGAAGAATGATCACGATACAGGTTAAATGGGGTAACAAGAATCTCTCCATCACCAATATCTACGCTCCAACCAGCCCAGGGACCCCTTTTTTTACCGATCTCTCCACTCACCTCCTGGGGCATCAACTCTCTCATGGGCACACTGGGAGATAAATCTTCCCCCTCCTCGTCACCCTCAAAAGCTCACCCACACACCTTGATCTCAACCCCTCTAAGGGAGACTGTAGAATCGCTGTCCCTATTGGACGCATGGAGACTGCAACACCCAGTAGACCGCAAATTCACTTATTTTTCACCTCCGCACGGCTCCCTATCCAGAATAGATTACATATTTGTATCAGAATCTGTCCTACCCTTGCTGACGGATACCGAGATACATGCAATGGCCATATCGGACCATGCACCTATCTCGATATCTCTCGCGGACCATGTGGGTGCACCGTCCCCAAATATATGGAGGTTCCCAGCTCATCTCGCAGGCTTGCCTGACTTCCAATCCTATGCTCAAGCAGCCTGGGAGGAGTACTCTTTTACGAATCAGGCCCACCAATCAGACCCCATCCTCTTCTGGGAAGCGGGGAAAGCTTATCTGAGAGGAAAGGTGATATCCTATGCAACCTCGCATAAATGCAGGTCTCTAGCGAAATACCGCACAGCCAGTCTCCAACTACAGACAGCTCAAACTGCACTAGCCACCAATAACACTCAAGCCAACAGAGATAATTGGCAAGCTGCCAAGAGAGCCTTCGACCTCTGGGCGGACACAATAGAGCTCTCCAAGAGAGCCCTGTCAGATGCCAAATTCTATCAGCACGGAAACAAGTCCGGCAAACTGTTGGCCAGACTATGCAAAGAATCCTACACCCCGACGCATATCTCTGCCCTCAAAGACAAGCACGACCATACGCACACTGATCCCTCAGCAATAGCTAACACCATGTTAGAATACTATACTTCCCTTTATTCGCCTGATGAGACAGACAAACATAAAGCTGCCCAATTCTTAAGCAAATTAAAGATCCCCTCTATAACGGAGGAGCAACTCCAAATTTTGAACGCTCCCATCACCCAACCAGAAATCCTGAAGGCCATACAAACCACCTCTCCTAACAAAGCCCCGGGACCAGATGGCTTCACTGGGGACTTCTACAAATTATTAAAAACCACCTTGACACCGACCCTGTCCAAAGTGTATGACCACATTTGGTCCGGTGGGCGTTATCTACCCACAGGAAACCTAGCGATAATCAAACTTCTCAGTAAGAAAGGAAAAGACCCATTGGCCCCGGGTTCTTACCGCCCCATATCCTTGATAAATTTGGACGCCAAATTCCTCTCAAAAATCATAGCAGCCAGATTAGCGGACATCTTCCCCTCCATCATACACCCCGCCCAATCGGGTTTCATCCGGGGACGCAACGCGACCTTGAACATTCGCAAAGTGATAACGGTTCTGGAACACGCAAAAGCCCACCCCACTAAGGAATCGGCCATTATAACGTTGGATGCAAAAAAGGAAGTCGATAATGTCAGTTTCGAATGGCTTTTCACAGTCCTAAGGGCACTACAGTTTAATGGTCCATTCCTCCACACCATTCAGCAAATGTACGCGTGCCCCTCGGCTAGGATAGTTGCGGCGGGTATACTGGGTCCGGAGTTTCGATTACACAAAGGCACGAGGCAGGGCTGTCCCCCCTCCTGTTCAACCTAGCATTGGAACCACTGTCTAGACACCTCATTGAGGGAGCCCCCTTACATGGTATCAGGATAGGAGACCAAGAAGTACGCACGGCACTATTTGCCAATGATGTGCTTATCTTCACTTCAAATCCAGCCAATGACATCCAAGTCATCAAAAACACCTTCGACACCTTTCAAACTCTCTCTGGACTACGTATAAACTACACTAAAAGTGAGATTCTTCCCTTAGGCTCCACCAGACACCTTTCGTGGGCCTCTTCCTCCCCTTTTCCCATAACACACTCACACATCACTTACTTAGGTATACAAATTGGTAAAACACCCTCTTCCCTGTATTCACTAAACTATCCCCCACTATTCACAAAGATTATTCAGGAACTATCGCGGTGGTCGGGGCTCCCGCTATCGCTCCTGGGGAGATGCCGTCTTTTTAAGATGGTGAGCTTTGCCAAACTCTTATACCCACTACAAACCTTGCCTTTACTTATAAAACACAAAGACATTCAACTCCTAAATTCGGCAGTAGTGAAATTTCTTTGGCAAGGCAAAAAACCACGTATCTCTCAAGCAAAGCTATGCTCTCCCAGGGGCGGCGGCGGAGCTGGTCTACCGCACATCAGAATATACAATATTGCTTGCCTTCTCCGAGCAGGTCTAGACTGGATAGCCAATGCATCAAGGTACTCTAATCCTTCGCTGGAATCAGCCATGGCCGAACCTTTCTCCCTGACGGGCCTGCTTCACTCACAATGGTCTCGCCTCCCGACTCACCTACGACAAAACTTGTTACTGAGAGACACTGCGATTGCATGGAGAGAATCCAGAAAACTCCAGAAACTGTCGCCTCACTACACGGCAGCTACTTGTAAAGGGAAACCTGCAGTTCCCGGCAGCTCTCGACAATGCGAACTTTCAATTATGGTCTGCTCGCGGTCTAACTCGCATGGCTTCCCTATATGACGAGAGCTCCGGTAAACCGATCCCCTTTCTGGACCTGAGCAGGACATACAACCTGCCCCCTTCACACATCTTCCAATATTCCCAATGCCTGAGCTTTATACGTTCAAACCATAAGGCTAACGCCCCCCTTTCAAATTTTCCTTCACCGACCAGCTACTTGCCAAAGGATCCTTCACCATATCAGACATCTACAAACCCCTCCTCCAAAAGTCGTCAGTGTCACCACTCGAAACAGCGGCTCACAAATGGTCAAAGTAAAATATTGAAAACCTAGCAGACAAGATTCACCAGGGCTACAGTTCTATCCTACGTCACACCACATGTGAACTTTGGAAGGAAACCCAATTAAAACTTCTGCACAGAGCCTTCACTTCAAAATTAACCCAAAGGAAGGTTTCAAGTGTACACCACACTGCATCCTATCTTGACATCGGGACCACTTAGAACAGACGATCCAAAAGTTATAAAATGAAACTGGTAAACACTCGGCGACAAAGCTCACCACTGTGACTGCTGAAAACCTCCTCCCCAAACATCTACAGACTATACCACTTCCTAGGAAACCGTTCATCGACCAGCCACTTCCTTTTAAACTTTCCCCCCGCAATCGGAATACCAAACTTGCATATTTCGAGTCCGTAACCCTTATAACCTTCTACACACTTCCCCCGTCCAACATACAGGACGAGTCCAGGTCTTTCCCCTAGCCAAATGGCCTCGAGAGCAGTATATCCCTTCGGTACGCTCAATCTGGCGCTCGT
>BLSH010086034.1:117074-133980 GCA_018402905.1 Glandirana rugosa
TTCCGCACCAAATGGACCCCTTTCATGCAATCGGTTCTCACAACTCAGGAAATAGAGGTCATTGAAAAAGCCCCACATAGGTACCATATCAATAGACAGCAAGCTCCTCAAGAGCCCTGAAGGGGATGTCCCTCCAGGCTGCCCTTCCTCTACTCTTCGTAACCTCATTTCAAAGGAGACTTTCAACTTCCACTTTATTTCTTTTCCTCACTGTGTGATTTTTACTATGCTGATTGTATATTGTTATCACTATGCTCTGTGTATTGGTCACAAGCGGCAATATGTGCCAACTAGGCGAAACCCTTCCACCATGGTCTCACTCCCCCAGATTGGTCAAGAGTCAAACTACCCTTCATCACCTTCCATGACTAATCTAATGAACAAGACCCCACTAACGCCGACCCTTCCCTCCCTTTTCTTAGAAATTCCTCCCTCCAATTCCCACTTCAGACCATCACCTTCTCCTCCCCCCTTTGGGTATGCAGCACTATATCCCTCAACCCCCCCCCTGCCCTGCCCCCCTCCCCCCTTCTATATTTTGTGTACAGACACTACGTACTTTCTCATCAGCTGTATCTCATTTCAGTCTTACAGCCTCATCCTAGGCTTAGCAATATTTCTTGCTTATATGGTTATATGTTGTCATTGTATAACACTCTGATATCTGTACCTGTGAAAATTCTCAATAAATATTTAAAAAAAAAAAAACAAGGTAGAGTTGTGCTCAAAAGTTTGCATACTCTTGGATAATTAGTACAGTATGTACAATTTTTAAGGAAAACATGAGTGAGCAGGCAAAACACATTTCTTTATTTCTTATGGGATTCATATTCAACTGTAGGCCCTAACAGAATGGCACAATCATGCAACAAAACATGACAAGTAAACAAATGAAATAACCTCTGTTCAAAAGTCTGCATATCCTTAGTACTTAAAGAAGAACTTTAGTTTGGTCACATAATTTGTAATAAAAACATCTTTACCATTCTTCCCTCCAAGCACTTTGCACATAATGTTATATATACTGTGTTTCTGTACTTGCCAAACATGATGCAGAAATCTCCCTCCACTAAGTCTGGCTGTAGCCATTTTAACTGTGGGCAGCTGAAGCTGCTGCCTGTTCACTTCCTGGATTTACACAGACACACAGAGGCACACTTCCAGCTCTGTAGCCCTGCAGCTTTTATTGGCCCTCTTATGACTTACCCCCCTCCCTTCCTGGCAAACTCTCACAAGAGTGAGAGAGAGAGATATGCATGATGTCATAAGCCTAGGATAATGACCAGACAAGAAACAGGAAATGGGCTGTATAAGGTATTTACCTGCAGGAAAAAAATATTTTACTATCCAAAGTTAAAACAACAAGGGCAGAAGATGTAATAGATGGAAAATTACTGAAGGTCTGCTTTCATACTGTGTATTGCCCCCTATAGCATCAATGACAGCGTGCAATATTTTGCAATAGTTGTCTATGAGACCCTGAATTCTTGCAGGTGTATAGCTGTCCATTTGTCTGGGCAAAATGTCTCCAGGTCATGCAAAGTCTTGGTCCTCTTGAATGAACCACACGTTTGAGATCTTTCCAAAGTGGCTTGATGATATTAAGGTCAGGAGATTGTGATGGCCACTCCAGAACCTTCAACTTTTTCTGCTGTAACCAGCAGGTCATTGTCGTGCAGGAAAGTCCAAGAGCTTCCCATGTGCAGCTTTCATGCAGAAGATTGCATATTCTCTACCATTTTTTTTTATTATAACAAGCTGCATTCAGGTTGCCATCGATTTTCACAAGATTCCGTGTGCCTTTAGAGCTCACACATCCCTGAAACAACAGTGCTTCGCAATAGGGATGGTATTCTTCCTCTCCAAACGTGGTGCTATGGTTGTGACCGTAAAGCTTTATTTTGGTGTTGTCACTCCAGATTACAGTGTGCCAGAGGCTATAAGGAGTGTCAAGGTGTTGTTGAGCATATTGTAACAGGGGTTTTCTGTGGCATTGGTGCAGTAAAGACTTCTTTCTGGAAATTTGACCATACAGCTAATTTTAGTTCATATCATTGTATTGTGCTCCTTGAAACAACCACACCTGCTTTTTCCAGAGTAGCCTGTATTTCTCCTGAGGTTACCTCTGGGTTTTTCTTTGTATCCTGAACAATTCTTCTGGCAATTGTTGCTACAATCTGTCTTGGTCTACCTGACCTTGGCTTGGTATCAAGAGTTCCCAGAATTTTCCACTTCTTAACCACCTCAGCCCCGGAAGGATTTCCCAGTTTACGGAGATATGCAGTGTATTTGCTGTGCTGACGTCATGTCGGCACACGCGCACTGAAGAAACGGCCTCCGTGCCGTTCCTCCACTGCGACTATGCCGTGACTGGCGGCTCTCGCGCTCATGCGCGGGAGTGACGTCATGCGACTCCGTCTAGTCACAGCTGAAGATGGACGCCGCCAGCACAGGGGACAACTCTGGGCATCGCAAGCTTCGTTTGCAGGTAAGTGGCACATAATGGGCTACTTTGCGATGCATAGTAGCCCATTATGCTTCTACTTTACAGGGGCATGTAGAGGAAAGTAAACCCCATCTGGGTTTACTTCCTCTTTAACCTTTAGGGCCATGTGATTCGAACCACGCTGCTGTGCAAATCACATGCAATGCCTGTCCGAATTGACAGTTCACACTGCGATATGCGAACTGATATGGGGGTGTCATTAACTTTGTATTGACACTCCCAGCAGTTCGCATAGGGCAGTGTGAACGGCTGGTGGGGGACATGCGATGCGGGAGCTGACACTGGATTCACAGGGTTTCCGCATTGCTGCAGTGTGAACCGGCCCTTAATTGGCATTTTAACCTGTGTGCGTCGTCTTGTGTGTCTGTACCAAGGCCAAACATTCCAAGGTATGTATATTTTTGATCAGGGCCATTTGGGTGATTTCTGTTATCATTATGATTTAAAAAGGAGTCAAACAATTATGGAATAAAAAACTGCTTCATATGATCACTATCCTTAAATAAAAGACAGGCATGATCAGTCATATTTTCAATATAAATGCTAAAATTCCACGTTTTCTACCAGGATATGCAAACTCTTGAGCACAACTGTATTTGCCATTCTTGTGGGAAATTTTCAGCCAGCATGTGCGGTTTGACCCTGTGTCCTCCTTTTTAAGTAGTTCAGGTAGTGATATAAGCACATACGATATTAGGAGATTGTTAACTATTTCATTGTTGTATTTGTTATATGCAATAAACAATAAAAAAAGAAAAAAAATGTCCCATCTTGAGGAAGCAGTTTAAGTCGTTTAAAAAAGGATAACAATCCATCATTTTTCCATGACTATGTTGTACACAGTATGACCTCTTGGCTATAGGACAACATTGTAATTGAACATGTACTTAGGCATTGGTGTTGGACATGCTGTATGGAAACTTGAATTTAATATACTGTATGTAATAAGAAAAATATTTTATATATACATTTATAGCCCAGTGGTACCTATGTAGCGCCCACTACCATAGGTAGGTGCTTATAGGTAGGTTTTTGTTTGAGAGCAGGTACATTTAGTCAGGCCTGACATTGTTTTGATTCTGGGCAGGGGAGTGGCCCAGGGAGAGCTGCAGACTGCAGGAAGCAACACCCCCTGGTAACACCTCCCTTCTTCTCTGAGAAAGTTCTGGAAAAGAGGGTGGGAAAGGAGGTGAGGCTTTCTGAACTGTATTAAGGAGCCTTGACCAATCCCCAACCTGGATTGGCAGGGGGCAGGCCTCCTTAAATACTGTGGTCTGCCCAGTGGGGTGAGGAGAGGTTTGGGTGGAAGAGACGGAGATGTAGTGTGGAGGCTGTTGGGGCCTGAGGGAGACCCTAGTCTGGGGGGGGGGACCTCGGCCTGGGAGAGCTGGGGTGCCGACCAGGAGGAGAGAAAGATTCTGGAGGAGAGGCACAAGGGGAGCGGAAGAGAACAGCATGAGCATGGACGTCCGCAGAACTTTTTTCAGGAGGGGCATCATTTTAAGGTCACCCATGCTCCGCCCCTTTTTGACAATGTCATGATGGGGAAGGGCTTCGTCATTATCACATAAAGCGTGGTAACCCTCCCCCTTCCACTGCCACATTTGGCACCTTTTTTTGGGGGGGTGTACCTGATTTTGCCATGGCGATCTGAGCCACATGCAAAACCATGCAAATTATGCCATGACCACAGCAAGTGAAGGTATAAATAAACATACAATTAGGCAATCGATCAAATACAAAAAACTACACCTGCATGGTGCAGCATTGGCTCAAGCCAGTGGAGATTTTCAATTCTATATGGGCACAATAGCATCTTTTTGTGTCCATATACTGTAGGTGCACTGATGAGGTGGCACTGATGGTCATTGATAAAGAGGCACTGATGGTCACTGATAGGCGGCACTGATAGGCTGCACTGATGAGGTGGCACTGATGGTCACTCATAGGCGGCACTGATGGGCACTAATAGGGGGCACTAATGGACAATAATAGGTGGCACTGATAGAAATGGTTAAACAGCATGTTGCTTTCAGTGGATGGTGCTGTGAAAAAGAATAATGTAGTTCAATGTGGCCATTGTGAGTAGGCAACATATGGCCTCCTCACCACCTCTCAAACAGCTCTGAAAAGCTATTCAAGCATGGATCTTTTCAGAGGAGCAACAGTCACTTCCACACATGTGAAGGAGCCCTAAGAGTAGCCAAGCAAAAAGCATGCCGGGAAGTGCAGACACCCATCAGCAGGAGTGTGAGCACTACAGAGAGATCTCTGGGAGGAACTACAAGTAACAGTGAGTGATACAGCCCAAGGGAGTGAGATGCGCAATACAGATTGGGAAGAGGACAGTCTGGAGAAGAGGAGGATATTGGGGTCTGGTGTCAAGGACAGTGAGCGGATGGGCTGGGAGTTGTAGTCCATTGCTGGCCAGCTAGTACCAACTAAATGACTTTGCTACACAGGGGAACCTCCACCCCTAAACCCACAAAGGGTGGTCCGGAGACCTGATAAATGTACATCAGGTCTCACATGTGCTAGCTAGGCCAGGCAAGTAGGAGGCTGGTAAATTTCCTTCCAGGCCTCACCAGTGAAACTAAGAATTGTGCTGGAGAGAGGAACCAGGAGATTGCAGCAAAGAAAGAAGTGTGCTGGAGAAGTGAAGGAGTTGTATATACTGGTTGGTGTATATACTAGGGTTGCCACCTCATCCCTTTAAACCCAAACACATATTAATTACACGGGTTCTGTGGCTGATTAAGGTGGTAATTAAACTCATTTGGTGCCTCATATGCAATAAATTAGTGTTCCGGTTTAAAGGGATGATGTGGCAACCCTAGTATATACTGGTCCCATGTACAGAACTGTTTGATCTTTTGGGCATCCCATAACTGCCCCAATCCCTGTCCAAGTTCAATCCCCAAATAAAATAACAAAAATAAAGAGCAAACCTGTTTTCTGACTCTGAATGCCAGTAGGAGTGTGATTGAGGGCAGTTGTGAGCAGGTGGAACACATCAACCAGCCACCCCTAAGGGGGCCATTGGCTACACCTATAAAGTCCAAAAGCAGGTGTGTTTATACTTCTGTCTCCATGGCTTACTTAAAGCAATGCAGGCTGACAATGCTGTTGCTATTTCTAAGGCAGAGCCTGCAACAGGAAATGCTGTTACCGGTAGGATCTCCATGTAAGAAACTTTGCAATCATGAAAGACAGAAGTTGTCAAATAAACCTGATTTCTTTTTATGCAGAGGTAAGTAAAACCTTGGACAGAGGGGTGGCTGTGGATGTGATATACTCTGATTTTGCAAAAGCATTTGACACCATTCTCCACACACGGCTAATGTGTAAGGTAAAGTCTACAGGCTTGGAAAGATCAGTTTGTAAATGGATAGAAAACTGGCTAAAAGAATTCAGAAAGTAATGGTTAATGATTCTTACTCTGAATGGTCTAAGGTTATCAGTGGTGTACCCCAAGGTTCACTGTTGGGACCCTTACTTTTTAATATCTTTATAAATGATACTGCATAGCTTGGTGTCATCTGCAAACACTGAAATAGTACTTTTAATCCCAGACCCTATATCAGGGATATGCAATTAGCGGACCTCCAGCTGTTGCAAAACTACAAGTCCCATCATGCCTCTGCCTCTGGGTGTCATCCTATGGCTATCAGAGTCTTGCTGTGCCTCATGGGACTTGTAGTTCTGCAACAGCTGGAGGTCCACTAATTGCATATCCCTGATATAGGGTCTGGGATTAAAAGTACTTTTTCAGTGTTTGCAGATGACACCAAGCTATGCAGTGCAACCAGTGGCGGGACAACGTATTTGAGTGCCCAGGGCTAGGATGCCAAAATGCACAGAGCAGGGGGCGGAGCTAGTAGAAGCATTTGATGCACAAATAAACATATGTGATGGTTGTGGAGTGAACCAGTATAACTATTTACATTTGTGATTGGTCCTCACAATGATCACAAAGCACACATCCAATTAGATTGCTTTGATGATGGCTTGGTTGTAGACAGTAATGAGTAACCCGGCTGACCAAAGGTCAGGGGCGTAAAGATAGGGGTTGCAGTTGCAACCAGGCCCCATGGTCCAGGGGGCCCATTTGCCTCCCTTGTACACCTGGATAGGAGGGATGGCAGGGGTGGCATTTAGAGCAACCAATCTCCTCCATTTTCCTCTATCCAGTTTACTTGTCTTCTGCTGTTCCCAGGGTCTCTGTGTGCCTCCCTGGTCCCCCCATAGAGCTGCTGTCTTCCCCCCTCCTCTCTCCTGCCAGCTGCTGTAGAAGATGTGTCATGATGGAGAGATGGGAACGGGTCAGTAAATTATCATTTACCAGCTCCTTCCTTTTCTGAATCAACAGAGTCTGTGATTTGGTGCCAATTGGTTCATTCATAACTGAAGCATAGTAAACTGTTTTTACTATGCTTCCATTTCTGAATGAATGGGAGGCTTGGTGCACAGCTATTCCTGTCCATTCAGTCTGTGCAGCTGAGGCTACACATATAGAAAATGAGAGCTGAGGTTTGTTTTGACCCCTGATATCTCATCAAAGCCCCCCAACAGAGCTCCTAAAAAAATAGTAAACAATTGTAAATATAAATAAGCCGCAGAGAAGCCATATTAGTGTTTTAAAATCATCTTCAAATTGTGTGGAAAACCCTTATATCAGCCACAGGGAAGCCATATTAGTGTTTTAAAATCATCTTCAACTTGTGTGGAAAACCCTTATAGCAGCCGCAGAGAAGCCATATTAGTGTTTTAAAATCATCTTCAAATTGCATGGAAAACCCTTATAACAGCCGCAGAGAAGCCATATTAGTGTTTTAAAATCATCTTCAAATTGCGTGGAAAACCCTTATATCAGCCGAAGATGATTTTAAAACACTAATATGGCTTCTCTGCGGCTGATATAATGGTTTTCCACACAATTTGAGGATGATTTTAAAACACTAATATGGCTTCTCTGTGGCTGATATAAGGGTTTTCCACACAATTTGAAGATGATTTTAAAACACTAATATGACTTCTCTGTGGCTGATATAAGGGTTTTCCACACAATTTGAAGATGATTTTAAAACACTAATATGGCTTCTCTGCGGATGATATAAGGGTTTTCCACACAATTTGAGGATGATTTTAAAACACTAATATGGCTTCTCTGCAGCTGATTTAAGGGTTTTCCACCAAATTTGAGGATGATTTTAAAACACTAATATGGCTTCTCTGCGGTTGATATAAGAGTTTTCCACACAATTTGAAGATGATTCTCCGTTTCAAATCTTTTTATTGAAAGAACATTTTTTTC
The DNA here is from genome assembly GCA_018402905.1 of Glandirana rugosa. Taxonomy (NCBI): domain Eukaryota; kingdom Metazoa; phylum Chordata; class Amphibia; order Anura; family Ranidae; genus Glandirana; species Glandirana rugosa. Next base: position 124,895 of record BLSH010086034.1, read on the forward strand.
CATAAACAGCTAGTAAGAAGCTTAACAGTTACTAGAGGTCACTGTACAAGTAGTCTCAAACAAAGTACAGAAAAATGTGTAGGCAAATGATTAACAAACAACAGATAGGTAATGAGTGCCATAACAGTGAAAACAACTCATTGAATTTGTCAGGGAGAGGTGAAAGTCAATGAGCGGACTAACATTAAAGCTAAGAGATAACACCCAGGTGAGGGAGGGCGCGCCAACCTCCCGGTCACCGCAACTGGGAGCAAACTGTGACCGTGAAGCTAGACACCAACCTACCCCCCCCCCAGGCCCATCCCAACATACAAAGCTTTTGAAAGCAAGGACCTCTCGTGGAGCTGAAGGAGCTTTAGTTGTCTAAACAATCAAAACCTGTTTATTGCAGTTACTTTTAGAGAGTCTTTAAAAAGCCCCTCACCAACCACATAACTTGAAGAGAGCAAAACCGCCCATTGAGTACACCGACCCTAGTAAACAAAAAGATATCAAAAATAAGACAAGATAGAAAAAAAAAGGCGGTTATAGAGGCACAGAGAATAGGAGAAAGCATTAGGGGGAAGGGAGGGAAGTAGACACCATAGAAGCTATTCAAGGTAGCAAAAAAGGGAGGGTCACCCCGGGATATTCAAGTAGTTCTTCCAAGGATCCCAAACGAAGTCGAATTTAGGGGAAGTATCGAGAATGTGGTTGGCCAGTTTTTCCTGAACCATAATCCAAGACACTTTCCGAGAAGGATACAGAAGGGCATTTCCAAGACCTAGCAATTGTAATTTTGGCACCCATTAAGATAAATTGGACGAGTTTAAATAGTGGTTTGGCCAGACCATCAGGTTTAGAATTGAGCAGGGCTATTTCTGGACATTGAGGGATTGGAAGGCCTGTAATCTTACGAAGTAGGTTGAAAATTTTGTTCCAAAATCCCCTAAGGTGGGGACATTCCCACCACGTGTGGAGGAAGGTCCCTACATGATCACATTCCCTAAAGCATAAGTTAGAGGAATTAGGAAACATGGCAGCCAGTCGAGATGGAACAAAGTACCACCTAATAAATACCTTTAAGTTTGCTTCCTTCAATGAAATATTAGTAATCCCTTTATAGCAGCGTACAAACAAGGCGGTCCATTTATCCGTGTCCCATTCTACATTTAAATCCCTTTCCCATTTATCCACGAAGGGTGGTCTGGAAGAGTCCTCCATCAACGAGGCATATATTAAAGAGATACCCCCTCTTGTATCAATAGTTTCCGAACACCATTGTTCATAGGTGGTAATAGGATCTTTCCTGGATTTCCACCAAACGGTAAGGAAATTGTGTATTTGGGCAAAGCGAAATTTTTCGGAGGGTGGCATATCTAGCTTGTTAATACAATGTGTTCTAGACATGGTCCGGCCAGCGATAGAAAATGTCCTATATGGTACAGACCCTTGTCCGTCCACCATTTAAAGGCCCTGATGTCCATACCGGGTAAAAACTGGGGGTTATGGAAAAGGTGGGTAAGGGGGCGGAGCGGTGAAATCAGGTTAGGAGATTTGAAGACTAAATCACAAAGTGCCATAGAGTGGGACAAAGTAGGGGAAAGAATCGGGGGTCTCAATCTATGAGGAATACCCAACAGATAATCAATAGTGTTATGGGGAACTGCCTGTCTCTCTATTTTGACCCAGTCTGGAGTGTTCCCTCTGGAGAAAACAATTGAGAACTGGGCCAGTTGAGCCGCCTGGTAATATTTAAGGAGGTGTGGGAGTCCCAGACCTCCTTGATTACGTCTCCTATAGAGCACCTTAGCTGAACATCTAAAACCCTTACGAGCCCAAATGAATTTCAGAATGAGGGACTGTAATTTTTGTAAATCAGACTTCTTAACTGGAATGGGGAGAGCCCTGAAGAAATAGAGAATCCTAGGGAGGAGGGTCATCTTGATCGCGTTTATTCTGCCCAACCAAGATAAACCCTCCTGATCCCAATTTGAAATGTCATGCGCCAATTTTTTGAGGAGAGGGGGGTAATTAGCATCAAACAGTTTGTTAATATTGGCTGTCAGATTGATCCCCAAGTAAGGGATCTGGGAAGAATTCCAGCTAAACTGAAATTGTTCTTTTAGTCGGATTAAAGTTTGTTCGGACAAAGATACATTCAACGCTGCTGATTTGGACCAGTTTACACAGAGACCTGAAATTTCTCCAAACGTTTGGAGAAGCTGAATAACCCTAGGAGTCGACGTGAAGGGGGAGGAGATGAACAAGAGCAGGTCGTCCACGAATAGTGCACATTTCTGTGAGTACAGACCACAATTAATCCCTTGGATATTTGGATTTTCTCTAACGGCAATGGCCAAAGATTCCATCGCTATTGCGAAAATTAGAGGGGAAAGGGGGCATCCTTGTCTAGTGCCCCGGGAGATAGGGAAAGGATCAGAGTAGAAGCTATGCATCTTGATTCGGTCACTAGGATTAGAGTATAAGGCTTTTAAGGTTTGGATAAATCTAGGGCCAAATCCCCATCTCTTTAATACTTCAAAAAGATATAGCCAATCTACCATATCAAAGGCTTTTTGTAAGTCGACAGATAAGATATACCCCTCCCGAGCGGAGTTCCCATCCCAATTTGAGTTAAGAAGCGACACGATATCAACTGCCCTGCGGATCTGGTCAGGGCCCTGCCTACCCGGGATAAAGCCAACCTGGTCTTTATGGACATATTGGTCTATAATTTTAGACAGTCTATTCGCTAAGACTTTAGTCATAATTTTGAGATCATTGTTTATCAAAGAGATGGGTCTGAGGTTGCTAACATCAGAGTGATCCTTTCCCGGCTTGGGTATGACCGGCACAAATGCTCTATTGGAGTCACTATGAAGGACCGTGCCATTCCTTAATGAATTGAAGAATTTTGTTAAATAGGGAGCGATGACTGGGCCAAAGGTTTTGTAATACCCCGTAGAGAAGACATCTGGGCCTGGGGCTGTACCTTTCTTGAGGTTTTTGATCACCTCCAGCACCTCCACGTCATTAAAGGGCAACTCTAGTGAAGCTATATGGGAATGGAGTTCAGAAAAGCTTCAAGTGCAGGGGGGAAGCCCCATGTCCTGCGTTGTAAAGTTTAGCGTAGAATTTTTGAAAGATGGACATAATTCATTTTGGATTCTGAGTTAGATTACCCGCCTAATCCCTGATCTTAGTAAAAGAGAAGGATCGACATTTGGGGGACAATCTGGCAGCCAACCTGGGGCCTATATGATCTCTTTGCAAATACGAGTTAGCACTGGACCATTGAATTTGTCTCTCAGCTTTGGTCGTGAGGGCAAGGTTCAGGGCCACCATTCCCGCTTCCAACTGAGTCCACGAGTGATGGGTCGGATTCTTTTTATGGATTTTAGCAAGTTCTTGAAATTCCCCTTCCAGTTTCTCTAATTGTATGAGGTTTCCCCTCATTACCCCCTTATGGGCTTCCCACAATATTGGGGGAGAAACTTCCCCATTGTCATTCCTAAGAAAATAGTCTTTAAGTTCCTTTTCTAACATTACACAATGTACTGGATTATTCAGCAGGGATTCAGTTAGGCGCCATTGGGGGTTCCTCCCTCCACCTGTCTCGGCTTTGATATGTATTGTTAACATCGAATGAACTGACAATGGGGAGTCTTTGATGGAGGATTTAATGACTATAGGGGATATGGAAGAAGGGACAAAAATATGGTCTATTCTTGCCAGGCTCTTATGCTGAATAGTGGGTGTAATCCCTCATTCTAGGATTTAATTCCCGCCAAATATTTATGAAACCTATGGCGTAGAGAAGTCTCGCAAGTTTTAGGCTTTGCTTCGGGGGCCGAATCAGGCGGGACGGGCCTGGGCCCAATTTATCTAGCATGGGGTCAAGGGCCAGATTAGAGTCCCCCCCAATATTACATTCCCTTTGATAAGGGGTAGAATACGATTAAATAGCCCCTGGAGAAATTTAGATTGACCGGTATTGGGAGTATAATAGGACACACGAGAGTATATCACTCCCCCTATGGACCCTTTCAGGAAAATAAATCTTCCTTCTGGGTCCTTAATTTCTTTCAAAAGGATGAAGGTTAGGTGTTTAGCGAAAAAAAATCCCACACTTTTTTTCTTTTCTAGCACGTTTGCCAGAAAGAACTGGGGATATTTAGAATGTATATATTTGGGGACAAAATGCTCTGGGAAGTGTGTTTCTTGAAGCATGAGTATGTCTAGATGATGAGAGTGAGTGAGATTAAAATACTTTTTCCGTTTTACTGGGGAGTTAAGCCCCTGTACATTATGAGATGCCACTCTCAGAAACGAAGGTAAATTAGTGGACATGGGAACTGAGTAATGAGCTATCACCAGACCACGTTAACCAAGGACTCACCTGACCTTGAGCAAGCAAAAACAAGGACCTGACAGTCCCAGCAGTCAAGATGTTGATCCGCGGGGGCCCTCTGCGGAGTAGCCTCTTCTGGTGTCTGGAAAGAGATAGTAGAAGCCGGACAATAACAAAAAGATAGGACAGAAGAATTTGAGAAGAAACAAAAGCAACGAACAGGTGGGGAGTGTGGCCGAAACTAGCCACAAGCCCCCCAAAGTTCCTGGGAATGAAGGGATTAGAGGATCCCTTCACAAGCAGGAAAAGGGACAAAAGTTTCTGCCCAAACAGCAGAACATCGTCTGACCATGGGAAAACCATCTAGAGTAACCCGAAATCAGAGGGAGGAGCATGGCCTCCTTCCCGGCCATTCTTCAGGAGCCCAAACAGAAGTTATAATAATGGCTTACCCATATAACACAAACTTATCTGGAGCACAAAATATATATGAATAAACCCCGCCCATGAAGGCTCCCAGCTAAAGGCATCTGGAATCTCATGGTGGGTCAGATGGAACTCACAATAGAGATCCCTCCGGTTCCTTAGCTTTATGATCAGCCAAATCAATTGGATACTGGCCTAACCATTAAACTTCAACATAATAAACCTGCAAGAAACAGTATAAAACAAACAGGAAAAAATTAGGGTTTAGGCATTGGGTACAGTCCGGGACCGACCCACACCCCATCCCCTCAGAGAGGGCAAAGCCCCAGAGGGGACGAGGATGTCTGCCACCCCCAAACTGCCCAATGCGGGTGTATCAAAGATATTATGTCCATAGAACAAAATTAGGCAAATGAACCGAGACCCCCTTCAGTTGAGGAGTGTAAGTATACAACGGTCTTACCAGACAAAAAAGAAGTAAAAAAAAAGGGGTCCCACAAGACCAAAAAGAGGGTCAAAAACAACAATAGCATAACTGAAATCAAGGAGGGTGAGAGTCCTTGGCCCTCTTCTGCTGTTGTTTCTGCCACATTGGGAGGACAGGACTCGGGGGGAGGGGGTCTTTTTTGAAGGACCCGCGTTCTTGTGATGAGAAGTTGAAGTAGAATCCAGAGAGATGAGGTTGAGCTTGATCAACAGTTGTTCTCCTTCTTGAAAAGATGAAAAGCCAAATTTCTTGCTCTTGAAGATAAAAGTCAGTCAGGGGAAAGACCACCAGTACTTAATGGAAGACTTGTTGAGAATTTCTAACAGAGGCTTAAGGGATCTCCGTTTCTGAATGGTAGTGGGTGATAAGTCAGCGAAGACCTGAACAGGGTGACCTTGGGTAGAAAGATTGTGGTTAGATCTAGAGACCTTCATGATCTCCTCTTTGACTCCATAGAAGTGAGGTTTTACCACAATGTCTCTAGGTAGGCTGTCTGACCTCAGAGGTTGAAGGGCTCTATGAGCCCTGTCCAATTCCAGGCGGTTCTCTGGAATGCCAGGGATATTTTCTTTTATAAAATCAGTCACTACCGCGTGCACATCTGTGATGGACTCAGGGACCAATTGGATACGGAAATTATATCGTCTAGAGAGATTTTCCAAATCGTCTATTTTGGAGAGGGCCGATTCCAATTGGTCCTGTAGATCTTGTATACGTTCTGTGTTTTGATTGATTCTGGAGACTGATTGGTCTGTCTTCTGTTCAGTTGCATCTATTCTGGAACCTAAGCCTTGGAGGTCAGCCTGGATAACAGAGGTAATTTGAGATGCTGTTTGGGCAAGGCCCTTAGAGAGCATTTTGGAGAATACTTCCATCATCATTTGGAAATCCGATTGGGGTATTGGGGCTTGGGGGGTAGACGGGTCCACAGGAAGGTTACCAGGGCTCTGTTCCTTAAAAGGTGTCGTAATAAGCTCATCTAAAGTTTGCTCCAGTAGTGAAATTGTAGAGGCTGGGGAGAGGATCTGGGCCGAGGGTTGTCCACCCGGGGGGAGTCCTGGAGATGTTAATACATGAGAGCCCCCGTCAGATCCGGCTTCCATCTCCTCAATGGATCCTGTGGATGGTTGGGGGCCTTTAGTCCCCTGGGGGCCCTTTGGGGCTGGGGCATCAAAGCCCGGCTGACGGGTGAGGTCCCGTGTGACTGCTCCCGCATGCATGATCCTAAGGGGGGTAATAATTTATGAGAAAGATGGTGGAGATAGCCCCCCCTTTCGGGAGGATCTAAATAAAGGAATTTGAGGTTGTTTAAAGAGAGAGTTTATGGCCGAAAGGTATAATAGGCAAAATAGTGATATGAGGAGAGAAGAATCCACTTCCACTGAAATCAAACCAGATCCTGTAATCTTTGTTTGAGTATAGAGAGTTCAATATAAGGCTGTTATTCAGCTTCCGTATAACGCTGCTAGGGAAGGCCTTGGGCTCTAACACAGTCAGTAAGATCTACCCCAAATGTTGCTCCACGAACCACGTTATGAGAGGGGTGACATAAATTGCCGGAGTGGTTTCCTGGTGTTTAATAAGCCATCAGAACCCCCTTTACTGAGGCCCCCTCCGTCCCCAGCTCACTGTGTTCTGAGGCGCCGTGCGCCGTCAGGCAGATAGGCCCAAGCAGCGGCCTCGATTTAGGGTGGTAGGCCGAATGCTGAGATCGCGGAGAGGACCCGGTCTTCGGTTCTTCTAGTGATTAAACCTGAGGCTGTCCCAAGCTCCCCTGCCTTCTGAGCGGGATGGCCGAGCTCCGCTGCAAGCGACATGGGCTCCGAATGACCGAGAAGGAACGGAGCTCCTGGCTTACACAGCCGCATGCGCACTCTTGAAGATGATTTTAAAACACTAATATGGCTTCTCTGCGGCTGATATAAGGGTTTTCCACACAATTTGAAGATGATTTTAAAACACTAATAAGGCTTTTCTGTGGCTGATATAAGGGTTTTCCACACAATTTAAAGATGATTTTAAAACACTAATATGGCTTCTCTTCGGCTGTTATAAGGGTTTTCCACACAATTTGAAGATGATTTTAAAACACTAATATGGCTTCTCTGTGGCTGATATAGGGGTTTTCCACAAACTTTGATGATGATTTTAGAACAGTAATCTTTCCCTTAAAGCAACAGCTGGAACCTTTCCCTGTACAACTTGATGATGATTTTAGAATAGTAATCTTTCCCTTAAAGCAACAGCTGGAACCTTTCCCTGTACAACTTGATGATGATTTTAGAGCAGTAATCTTTCCCTTAAAGCAACAGCTGGAACCTTTCCCTGTACAACTTGATGATGATTTTAGAACAGTAATCTTTCCCTTAAAGCAACAGCTGGAACCTTTCCCTGTACAACTTGATGATTTTAGAAGAATAATCTTTCCCTTAAAGCAACAGACTCTACCTAGTCCAGTCAGATTGTTCTGTGCAGCAGGATAAGGTGTGAAATCTGTCCCTCAAAGCACCAGTACTAGTATCTCTCCCTAGTCCACAATCAGATCATTCTGTGCAGCAGGATGAGGTGTGCAATCTGTCCCTCAAAGCAGCAGTACTAGTATCTCTCCCTAGTCCACAATCAGATCATTCAATAATGCAGGATGAGATGTTCTATAATATCTGCAATCTGTCCCTCACAGAGCCAGCAGCATCCTCTCCCTAAACTATCCTGAGAGCATATGACATGTAGCATGGTGACTACAGCCCCATATAGAGGCTGGGTCACATGGTGCACTGGCCAATCACAGCCATGCCATTAGTAGGCTGGCTGTGATGGCTTCTAGGGAAAACCAGTGAAACACGTGTTGATTGGTTGCCCTTGGCAGCTTTTTAACACGTGTAGTAAAATACCAGAACCCCGGACACGAACCTGGGCTTTTTTTGAAAAGTCCGGGTTCGGGTCCGGGTCCCGGACACCCAAAAGTTTGGTACGGACCCGAACTTTACAGTTTGGGTTTGCTCAACTCTAGTGCTGACATGGGGTTGCACACAACACCTATGCATCCCCATGCTGATAAAGGTCAGCCCTGCATGGGAGATACATGTTTACACCCCTTGTGAATGGACCCTTACTAAAAAGTTGTCTCCACAGCAGATAACAGTGATATGAAGTCTGAAAGTGTATTACCTGTCGCTGAGACACATAGACAGGCCTGTACTGGCCATCGGGACTACCGGGAGTTTCCTGGTGAGCGGATGGCTCAGTGACAGCCTGTCACAGACATCTGAAGCTGCGGCTCCTGGACACCTGCAAGCGCCATGCAATGCAGGGCCGATCCAGGGCCGCAGGCTTATCTACTTTCCCAGGCATTGGGAGGAGAGTGTCAGTGCTTGTGCCTCATTCTCTACTTCTCCCCTACACGGTGGCTATGTGACCAATGGCATATCGTGAGGGGAGGCAGGCGATGCTACCATGCTGGGACCATCTACCAGAAAAAGAGCTCCACCAGCACCGCCTCCTACTCTTTGACCCCGCCCCTCGAAAAGATGAGAAGCAGCGGGTGGGCCTAACGTACTGTACCCTGCGCTTCCAGAGCAACATGGATTGCTCAAACTTCCTCTGCTCTCTCCAACTTCCTCCGAGGACAGGCTAGCTTGGTGCACAAAGGATAGCTGGGAGCAGCTGCCTGGCTGAAATAATCTTCGCAAGAAGTCGACTGGCATGGAATGGAATGGAAGGTACCGTACCATTATGATTAGAGTTGAGCGAACCCGGACTGTAAAGTTCGGGTCCGTACCGAACTTTGGGGTGTCCGGGACCCGGACCCGGACCCGGACTTTTCAAAAAAAGTCCGGGTTC
>BLSH010086034.1:141737-165229 GCA_018402905.1 Glandirana rugosa
AGTCGCCCCCCTCTCCCTCCCTTAGCCCCCATCTCCATGTCAGTCACCCCTGTATGTCAGTCACCCCCTCTCTCAGCCCCCCTCTCAGCCCCTCTCTCTCTCTCAGCCCCCCTAACTGTTTCAAGCAGAAAGACTGCACACTCATACCACCATGACTACTTCAAATCACTGAAGTGGTCTTGGTGGTTAGAGTATTCCTTTAATATCTCTCAGAAGAAGTAAACCTCTGTATACTGATTCCATTTCATTTGATCATACTCTAGTTGTGTTAAATTGGGGAGGGGGGAGAGTGGGGCATGGAGCGACACCTCCCTGAAATTAATTTTTGCAGGTTGGGATGTCTGCTGTCAAAGTAGTGGCTGCGCAACTCACGCGGCCATTCATTTGAGCACTGCTGTACTGCCTATAAGACTGTGGAGGAACTATCAGGGTTGCCGGGCCCTGGCATCCTGCCACTGTGGAGGGCGCTGCCACCGGTTCTAGGCAATGATGAAATTAAAGTGGCCAGTCTGGATGAAGTCCAGGGCCACATTTTTGTCCCAGTCCAGCCCTGCACATAGTCCACTTACTTTGGCCGTGCAGCAGAGAGGAGGAGATCCGAGGGGAGGGGCACAGGAGGAGGGGGCACTACACAGAGGAGGGATGGGCTCCAAGATCGTTTGGAGCAGGGACAGATAAAGACAGGAGGCTAGGGGGCAGAGGTGGTGATCTCCCATGGATATCGGGACAGTGTGAGAGATAAAGCAGGAGTGATAGAGATGACTGGAGAGGGGCAAGAGAAGCTGCTGTTCAGGCAAGGAGAGGAGCAGGAAAGTTGTGCATCTAGAATCAATCAGAAAAGCAATGACAACTGATGCCTTCCTAACCTGATGCGCCCGCCTGTTCCACTCTCCTCACGCTCAGAGAATAGTACTGTGCACTGTGCAGGCAGGTGGCGGGTGTAGTGCTACGATGCAGGGGCAAAGCCGATCTCTGTCTTCTGTGTTACATTCGGCAGCATATTCTGTACTGGGCAGGATTGTACCCGGCAAACTGTGCCCTCCCACAGTAAATTATACCGCCCAGGGCAGCTCCCCCCCCCCCCGCCCACCCCTAGTACTGTCCCTGTCTCCAACTTACAAGCCAACCTCAATGCACTGTTTAACTTGACAACTACACTATATTACCAAAAGTATTGGGACACTTGCCTTTACACTCACGTGAATTTTAATGGCATCCCAAGTCTTAGTCCGTAGGGTTCAATATTGGGTTGGCCCACCCTTTGCAAATATAACAGCTTCAACTCTTCTGGGAAGGCTGTCAATAAGGTTTAGGAGTGTGTCTATGGGAATGTTTGACCATTCTTTCAAAAACACATTTGTGAGTTCAGGCACTGATGTGGACGAGAAGGCCTGGCTCGCAGTCTGCGCTCTAACTCATCCCAAAGGTGTTCTATCAGGTTGAGGTCGGGACTCTGTGGAGGCCAGTCAAGTTCCTCCACCACAAACTCACTCATCAATGTCTTAATGGACCTTGCTTTGTGGACCTTGCACTGTTTAGGAGATATTCACACTGCATGCAGCCGGTGACGACACCGGCGCATGCACTCTGAAAGGACAGCATACCTGTGCCTTTCCTTCAGAGCTCCATGCCACGGCCATGACTCACGCACGTGTGGGTGGGAGTGACGTCATCGTGGCTAAGCCAATCAGACGGCCAGAGCACTCCAACCCGGAAGGAAGACTGTATGAAAATGGAAGCCCTGTCAGCAGTGACAGAGTGGAGGGCTTTGTTCTAAGGTAAGTATTTTACAATGTTCTAGTACGCAATGCATACTAGCACATTATGCCATTGTCTTGCAGGTTTTTTTGTTTTTTTTTGGGACACCGTCATATTATGAATCGCACGCGCACTATAGTTTGGGGACACGCGCTCTGTTTATGCTATCCCTTCCTACATACACTCCAAGGAAGCAGTATAAAAGACAGTGAAACATGTAGGGTTAAGACAGAGTTGGTATAGAATGTTTCCACAAGTATCACCTTAACCGTGATTTTGAGAGCCACATTTATATCTAAATGTGTTTTGTGTCACAACTTTGTATGTTTTCCCCCTTTTTTATAAGGAATGTCTTGTATTTTGTATCAATAAAATTATTTTTTTATATATACTGTCTACTCCAAGTCATATGGTACCGTTAAAGTCCATATTTAGCCTCCTCTAAACCCAAATACTTCCATTTCGATTTAAGACGTTGGTACCCCATATTCTCTTATGTTTTATAACATGGCACTTTCTAAAAAAAAAACAAAAAAATTGTTTTAAATAAATGTAAATAATAATCATGTACTAATATCCATTATTTAAAAATGTAAATATCATTTGTGCAAGAAAGCATACTGTTCAGAACAATAATCATTTTCCTAAACCCATCCTGTGAGACACAGGGGGCTGTGATTGTGGTCCAAAAATGTTATTTTCCTGGCTTTGATGCTGCACCATTAGCTTCAGTAACTGGGCAGTCACTGACCAGAACAGTATTAATAGAAGGTAAATTAGAGGTTACTGAGTCAGTAAGTATTGAAACATGAGGATCAGCAAGACAGCCAGAGAACTAGTATTTCCAACAGGAGGGATAAGCAAAGACAGCCTTCCTGTTTTTCTTATGATATAACTATCCTGTTTCTCAATATTTAATTTCCTCTTTAATAAACATGACAAAAAATACAAAGTACACCTAAGTATTTTTCAGACTTTTCTGGATTTATGTATAAATGGAGACATCTTGTGGTCATTTTTGTCATAACAACTCAGTAATACTTGCTAGCTGTCTCCTTACATACTGTAAAGTTAATGCTTATTAATTGGAAAATGAATTGCATTTTATATCATTCCTTCCCTTAATATAATGGCATCAGTGACATATATAAATGTTTATACTTTAGCTAAGCAGCAAATAATAGAAACTGTTAATTAATGAGAGACTGTTTATGCTTTAAAAACATCAGAAAGACGAGCAAAGCAAGCTACTGCGTTTTTTTTTTTTACTAAATTAATTTGACATATGTGTAATTTATTTATTTAAAATATTACAAAGGTTAAATACGGTCAACCAAATCCATGTGGTATTTACCCTATACCTCACTGAACAATAAACATAAAAGTGAACCTAGTATATGCTCCCCATGCTGCATGGGGTTGTCTAGAAAAGATTGCATTAACTGACATTTGAATTTCAGTATGGTTGGTAAGAACATTTACACATATTGGTAATTATAGCTTAAAAAAGTGATGGCTCTTAAGTAATGTAAAAAGTACTACTTGAGAAAAAAAAAAACTTGTTTTCACTACTACTTTCTGACAGCAGGTGGCAGTAGAGTACTAAGAGATGAATCAAAATACCAGCTTTTTATTACTGTAAATGCTTATTTTTAGGAGACCCCAGACATTTTGAATAATATAAATGTATGCTGATTTGGTAGTAAGGGAAAGTAAAAATAATCAAACTCAAAATAATTAAATTGTTTTCATGTTCTTCAAAGTGATGACTGTATCTGTGTGTTATGATCACATAGCTTATTAATATTTATTATTGATTATTAAAGTACATTTCATAACATTATTTATGCTTGTATAATGCAATAAACACAATGCTAATGCTTTGTAAAGAGAAGTTGATCCGTTTGATATTAATCGATATATTTCTTAAAGTGGAACTCCACTCCTGTTTGCAGGCTTGCTCTCCTTCCTGTAGCAGTGCACATGTCCAGAATGCTGCAGAGACAAGAGCTATAATAATGTGGGACAGCTACTTTGAGTGCAGGCCAGCTTGTTGATGTGCCTTATGAGATGTGGGTCCATGCTAGCCTGGGTCCACAAGAAGTAGGATGATGTTCAGGGTCTTTCAACCCAGAAGACAATTTCAGTAGACCTCAAAAAGGACTTTCTGCATGAAATAGCAAAAGAAAGGAGGCGAGTATTGCATTGAGAGCTCCTCCTTTTTTATTTTTAAACAAAGTAGTCAATTTGCTTTTTATTGTTTTAATCTAAACTGGACATCCACTTTAGAGAACAGTATGAAACATGAGATTTTATGGAATAGTGGGCAGCTACAATGATATATTAATTCACTGAGATCGCTAGTTATTTAATTTTCTCATCAGAATGTTCAGTTTACATACTGTGACAGTGTGAGGCCCTGCCACTGGGTGAATGGTTGTAAAAAGGACACAGGGTCGGCCTGTATGCAGAGTGTGAGGCTCTGGAGTATCTATTATGACCAGAGAAAACTGGTTTTACAGATTTCTTTGAATTTTGGTATTCCCAGATTGGGCTCCATAGTTTGGAGATTTTGGAGTGTCTTGGAAGGGAAGAAACCTTGGAGCGAGAGCCCAGGTCTAGCAAGAAACTGGTAGGCTGTGAGTGCAGGTGCATATAGCCCTTATAATGCTTGGGCATAGCTCAGGGTTCCATCCAGGAGAGATGAGAGTTCCCATTTGAGGACAGGTGTGTGTTCCCATCTGGAGACAGAGGTGCTCCACTCAAGAAACAGCACTCCATGTTGGAAGGATTCTATGTCCATCAGCCTGAGAGAGTTTGGACAGTTGAAAGAGTCTGGATAGCTGAGAGAGTCTGGGAGAGCTGAGGAAACTAGGAGAGTCCAGGACTGAAGAAATCTGGAACTTTTAGAGAAGTGAGAGAGTCTGGGGTGTCAGGAGAACCCCTATTGAGAGGCCAGGAGGGAGCCTGCACAACAGGGAGCTGTAACTACAGGCTGAGTAAGCCAGGAAAAGCCCAGAGAGCCAGGAAAACTGGGTCAGATGGTCTGAAGCACAAAAGCAGCGGTGCGGCTGAAGAGGTAGCCAGATGGCTTTGCTTTTTCTGTTGCCTGTTTTGCTATGTGAAACGGAAACCCCTATGTGAAAACTTAAACTAAAAAAAATATTTTACCACTGCATTGAATTCCCCATATCATAATGATGACACGTTTTATGGGTTTGTAATTTATTATTATTATTATTATTATACGGGATTTATAGAGCCCCAACAGTTTACACAGTGCTTTACAACATGGGGGCAGACAGTAGAGTTACAATACAAATCAATACAGGAGGGATCAGAGGGCCCTGCTCGTTAGAGCTTACAATCTAGAAGGGAGGGTCAAGTGGAACAAAAGGTGATAACTGTGGGGGATGATCAGATCGAAAATATGAAAATGCAGTTGTTAGGTGTGGGTGGAATAGGCTTCTCTGAAGAGAAGAGTTTACAGGCATCGTCTAAAAGCTAATAGAGCGGGAGCTTGTTAGGAAATGTTCTCACCTGCTGGTGTCCCTGTTTTCTTCCAGACCTATAGGCTGCAGTTCCGGTGTCCACCAGCGGGTGTCTTTCGGCAGTAAGGACCTGACATCATCCCCTGCGATCAGGTATCACCTGAGACTGATCGTGTGCCCACTGTCCAGCCTGCTGATCCAGTGCCCTCTGTTCAACCTGCTGATCCTGTGCCCGTTGTCCAGTCTGCTGATCCTGTGCCTGCTGCCCAGTCTGATGATTCGGCGCCTGCTGTACAGTCTGATTCAGCGCCCACTGTCCAGCCTGATGTTCCAGTGCCTGCTGCACAGCCTGATGATCCGGTGCCTGCGCTTCAGTCTGATCCAGTGCCTGTTGTCCAGCCTGAGGTGCCTCTGCCTGCTGCCCAGCCTGATGTGCCTCTGCCCGCTACCCAGCCTGATGTGCCTCTGCCCGCTGCCCAGCCTGCTGTGCCTCTGCCTGCTGCCCAGCCTGACTTATGTGCCTAAGGTTCTTTTCTCAGTTGCCTCGATTGGGTCCCTTCTACAATACTTTGCTCTGATGGCGCCAAAGCCTGGTGGTCCGGACATACCCTTTGCAATTGGTAGCCACGTTTACCTTCACGACCTTGGTAATGGTGAGCTCCAGGGGAATGGTAGAGCACCATTTGTGCCTTACCACGACCTGGATGGGGTTGCCATGACACCAGGTGCATTAGGTTACCCGTGTCGGGTAACCAGTGCCTTGGGGAAACCTAGATGGCCGTTGAAGTGTGGAACAAGTCCAAGAGATCAGGCAAGCTACATAATTGTAACCAGACATTCCGGTGTCAGTGGTTTGGTGTTGTCACATGACCCCAGGGCTAAGTTTGCGAATGACCCATGGTACCCCAGCGTTGGGGTACCTAACCAGTTACCAGACCCAGGCGGTGGAATACCTGGCTTCTTTCTGGATCCCAGCAGCAGGGCCTCTGATTTGAAACTTGGCACCGCTTGGGCTTTGAGACTTTTTCTTGTGGACTTTTTTTTTCTCAGCTATGGTCAGTTGGAGCGTCCGGAGGTCGCTCCTTCGAGGGGGGTACTGTCAGGAAATGTTCTCACCTGCTGGTGTCACTGTTTTCTCCCGGACCTATAGGCTGCAGTACCAGTGTCCACCAGTGGGTGTCTTTCGGCAGTAAGGACCTGACATCATCCCCTGCAATCAGGCATCACCTGAGACTCATTGCAGGAAGTGTATTTAAACCTTTGGAATGCTGTTGTAATTTGCCTTGATATTCTCTTGTGCCCCTGATCTGTGATCATGTGTTCCTGAAGCCTGTCTCCTGTCTCTCATTCCTGGACTCTAACCCTGATCCTGTAGCCTGATCCCTTCTTACCTACCCAGTCCATCTCCTGTTTCCCTTTTCCTGTCCTGCCTTGTTCCCAGCTCCCTTCTGATTGATCTCCTGTGTATGACCCTGTCTCTGGTACGATTATGATTTGGATATCCCATGCTCTGTAAATATTGTATTTAGTCCGTCTTTGGTTTGTGTTCACTTGTTGTTGTTCTCTTGTTGGGTTACACTATTCACTGCATTGGAGGTGCGTTATCTTTGTTATTTACTTATCTTTTAAATAAACATTATCATTCACATTACCTGAGTTTCTTGCGGTCTATTGCAGTCCACACATTTCTGGTCACACCGGTCCCTGACAGAGATAATTGGGCAGATTGGTGTAAGGAGTTCCATAGGATTGGAGAGGCTCTAGAAAAGTCCCAGAGGTGAGCATGGGAGGAGATGACGAGGGAGCTAGAGAGCAGGAGGCCTTCAGAAGAACAAAGAGAACAATTAGGTTGGTATTTTGAGACTAGGTTAGTGATGTAGCTGGGAGCAGAGTTGGAGGGATTGACAGAGAGGAGTAGCAGACACAAAGTGACTGGTAAGGTGGATGGGTCTGGAGCAGCATTTATGATGAACTGAAGGGGGCATAGCCTGTGTAGAGGTAAGCCAATGAGGAGGGAGTTGCAGTAGTAGAGGCAAGAGATGACCAGGGAGTGAATTAAGAGCTTTGTTGTGTCAGTGGTTAGAAAGGAGCGTATTTTGGAGATGTTGCGAAGGTTGAGGCAGCAAGATAATGATTTATTATGTTATTAAATGCCTGTTATTAAATGTTAATGAACCAATATTTTATCTCCTTAAGTTATGTCCATCTAGAATGGCTCCAGTTTGTGTTCTCTTCATCAGATACCTTATAGAGCCACACAATTATTGCCAGTCAGAAGCTACCTGTTTTTCGAATTTTCGGAACTTCAGCATGACTCCTGTAGGGGGCCTGAGTAAAAATCTATTGGGATGGGGCTCAACCTTTCAGGATACAAGGAACTAACCTGGCCTCTGCTTGCATCTCTTAAACACAAGGGTCATTTAGCAAAATGAGTGCTGCTCACAGGTGAGTAGCCCGAATCCAAGAACCACTCAGCATATTGCAGGTGAAGAGGTGCACGCCCTGCCACTGCCAGCAGAGAGACTACAATCAGAATGATCGAATGGCTGCACACTCACGTAACTGCAAATCGGCTTTATTCAATATCAAAAACCTAGTCCATAAAACCATCCAACACAGACAGTCAGGGGAACTGGGTTAACGCGTTTCACATGAAGATTGTGCTTTATCAAAACCACATGAAAATGCATCTAATCGCCCACTACTATAAATACACAAAATCGGGGACAGGTGTTCCTAATTACCCAATTGCATCACTCTTAAACAGTCCAGTCATGTGTATACTAGGGATGGGCCGAACACACCCTGGTTCGGTTCGCACCAGAACATGCGATCAGGCAAAAAATTAATGTGAACATTCGAACACCTTTAAAGTCTATGGGACCTGAACATGAAAAATTGTGAGATTTTGTGCTGAAATTGCTCGGTGATAAAGCATTACTTAGAGAAGGGGCTCTACAGGGTACCATTTTAAAACCTTTGGACAATATGTTTGCAAAGACATCATCCTCATATAGAGTGGGGATCTGTTGTTCTATAATTCTCCTAATTTTTTGGAATGTTAAACTAAATAGAAAGAAAGAATTGGAACCCCAGCTGGAAAGTGCCTGTGTTTTTTGTCCCATATTAAAGGCTTCCTCTGAGCACTGTACAATGTTAACTACTCTATTAACCACTTGCTTACTGTGCATTTAAACCCCCCTCCTGCCCAGACCAATTTTAGGCTTTCGGCGCTGTCGCATTTTGAATGATAATTGCGCGGTCGTGCGATGTTGTACCCAAACAAAATTTTTATCATTTTTTTCATACAAATAGAGCTTTCTTTTGGTGGTATTTGACCACCTCTGCGTTTTTTATTTTTTGCGCTATAAACAAACAAAGAGCGATGATTTTGAAAAAAGAACAATATTTTTTTACTTTTTGCTATAATAAATATCCAAAAAAAATATATAAAAAAGAAAATTATTCATCAGTTTTGGGCAATATATATTCTTCTACATATTTTTGGTAAAAAAAATCGCAATCGGCATATATATTGATTGGTTTGCGCAAAAGTTATCGCATCTACAAACTATGGGAATTGATTTATGGTATTTTTACTATTTTTTTTTTACTAGTAATAGCGCCGATCTGCGATTTTTATCGGGACTGCGATATTGCAGCGGACATGTCGGACATTTTTGACACTTTTTTGGGACCAATGACATTTATACAGCGAACAGAAATTTAAATGTCCACCTATTACTGTGTAAATGTCATTGGCAGTGAAGGGATTAACACTAAGGGGGCAGTGAAGGGGTTAACTGTGTTCCCTGCATGTGTTCTAACTGTGTGGGGGCGGGGCTGGCCAGGACATAACAGATCTAACTGATCACAGTGTTTACATCGGCGGTTCACCGCTCTGCAGCTGTTACAGGTGATCAGTGGGTCACAGACTGCGAGTGCACGCGGGGAGCGTGCACAAGGGCGGACGTCTTTCGGCTATAGCGTGATCCGAACTGATTAATAATGTGGGGTTCATAGCCAGGTGACAGGAATCTCCCCCTCATAATCTGCTTCTCCCTTTCAAAGCTAGTGTCCTCGCTACATATCCTCCGCAATCCCATGAACTGTCCTACTGGTATGCCACGTATAACATGTTTAGGATGTCCAGAGTCAGCACGGAGTAGTGTGTTGCCAGAAAGAGGTTTCCTGTTCAAGCTAGAAACTATACGCCCATCTCTACTCATAATTAGCACAAGGGAATTGATTCGCTGTTCATATGTCCAGTGAAATGCAGGTTGAGGCTATTATCATTCATATAACAAAAAATCCTCAAGCTACCCACACTTCCTAAAGCTACCCACGCTTCCTAAAGCTACCCACGCTTCCTAAACACACAAAGAACAGATCGTCTATATAAGGACGGTACAGTTTGAGGGCCTGGCAAAATGGATTTCCATCTCCAAAGATGCGGACCCTCGCCCACCAACCCATGTAAAGGTTGGTGACAGAGGGTAAAAATATCGCCCCCATCGCTGCTCCGCACGTCTGGAGATAGAAACCGCAATCAAAGGAAAAGAAGTTGTGACTCAACAGGTAATCCAGACACTCTAGCATAATCTCTTTATGAATAGGAGAATAGTTACTATACAAATCCAGGAATAAACTGATTGCCCATAAACCCAAACCATGAGGAATTGAGGAGTACAGGATTGATACATCACATGTGATCCATACATTGTCTGATTCCCATGTCATCTGATCTATAATATTCAAAAGTTGCTTTGTATCTCTAAGATAACTTAGGAGTTTCTTGACCAGTGGCTTTAATTGATAATCAACCCCCAAGCCCAATTGCTCATTGAGTGATCCAATCCCAGCCACGATCGGGTGGCCTGTTAGAGGTGTTAACCCCTTATGGGTTTTAGGGAGATGATGAAAAATGGACATGATTGGAGTATCGGGGATCATAGCTTCACTCTCCTTCCTAGATAGTACCCCTAAACGGACTCCCTTCTGTATAAGACCACACAAAATCTCCTTGTATCTACCTGTGGGATTACTGTTTAATGTATGGTAAGTGTCCTGATCAGACAGCTGTCTAAGAGTTTCATCCCTATAATCACTGGCATCCTGGATGACCACCAAACCTACCTTGTCTGACATTTTAATTACAATAGAAGTATCCATACGAAGTGATTTTAAAGCATTGCGTTCTTCCACTGTCAAATTATCTTTGTAGCTATATGCTCTAATGTTAGAACGCAAGGCAAGTTTGGTCAGATCTCTTTCATTGTTCTTATGAAAACTATCTAGATATTTGCCTCTAGAGTTGATCGGGTAAAAATCTGACTGCAGCTGAAGAGGGGCCTGAACGGGAGGAGAATGTTCTCCCTCGCAGCTGAAGGTAGATAATAGAGACACATCTGAAGGGAAAAGTGTCCTTTGAGATAGATTTAAGACATTTAAGGGTTCTTCTGTTGCTGACCCCTCAAGTGTAAACGCGTTTTCCTCCTGCCCCCTCTCCTGATTTTCCCTGTCCTTTTTTCTTTTTCGATGGGAGACTGTGTTGTGTGTTTAAATGGACTTCATTAGATAACTGTGTATCTCCTTTGGTTATGTTCTCCATTGACCAATCCAAACCAGATCCTGCAAGAGTGCAATCTAATGTTTCTCCCCCAGTATCCGAAAAACCAATATGTTTCCCTGTGTTGCTCTGCATGGCTGCTTTACGATGTCTAAACATGGACTGAGGTTAATTCCAAATATATACAGTATTTGCTTCATAATTGAAGCGATCACATAGATGTTTGTTTTCAATGATCTTTCCTTCCATGCGATCCAATTTCTCACTCAGCTTAGAATCCAGATCCTTAAACAGTGGGGTTTCTTTAAATGATAGGATCCCCCCCTTGAAATTAGAGATTTCCAATTGTAATTTATCAATTTCATTTGACTTAGAACTGACAATAATCCTCATTAATTCAAAGGAATAGTTAGTAAGCATATCTGTCCATAGTTTTCTCAACTTGTCATTTGTCAGTTCATAAGTTGGAAATTTTTTCATTCTTAGTTCCCTTGGGACACACTCTGGGGACCGTTATTCAGAAAGAGTATTTTTGTCCCAAAAAGCTTTCATCTCCTTGAACATTAGTCTTTCCATTTTACCGAACAACAATCTTAGTGAACCCGCCCCATCCTCCACAATGGAATGTAGAGTCTGACAGGCATCAGCTCTCAATGAGTTATCTTGAGCCATGCTTGGAGTTCTACTGTACTTTTCCTCTGCTGTATTGTCTGTGTTATTGGTGGTGTTGTCCATAATGTAGCAAAACCTGTAGTTCAGGTAAAAAACTCACCGAGCTCGCGCAGCAAGTGACGATCCAAGTCCACACAGCAAAATGAGTGCTGCTCACAGGTGAGTAACCCGAATCCAAGAACCACTCAGCATACTGCAGGTGAAGAGGTGCACACCCTGCCACTGCCAGCAGAGAGACTACAATCAGAATGATTGAATTGCTGCACATTGAGCTAACTGCAAATCGGCTTTATTCAATATCAAAAACCTAGTCCATAAAACCATCCAACGCAGACAGGCAGGGGATCTGGGTTAACGCTTTTCACATGAAGATCGTGCTTTATCAAAACCACACGAAGATGCATCTAATCGCCCACTATAAATACACAAAATCGGGCACAGGTGTTCCTAATTACCCAAG
Source organism: Glandirana rugosa (assembly GCA_018402905.1). Classification (NCBI taxonomy): domain Eukaryota; kingdom Metazoa; phylum Chordata; class Amphibia; order Anura; family Ranidae; genus Glandirana; species Glandirana rugosa. The sequence continues at coordinate 153,688 of BLSH010086034.1, forward strand.
TGCATCACTCTTAAACAGTCCAGTCATGTGTATATCCAAAATGTCCTAATTGTAACAACACAATAAAACTTCTACTGACACATTATTGTAGACATCTAAAAGAAAAAGGTATAAACAAACTACACCAAAAAACATTCAGTACAGTAACACATCATATTAACAAGGATCATTTAGTATCAGTAGACAATATATCAAGGACCTTGTTGACAAGAGGTGTTCACATGGTGTTGCACTAATTTGATGACATCGTTGGCGTATTGGCAGTGGTCGCAGGGGTCACAATTTCAACCCGGGTCCTGCTCCAGGGGGGCCATGCAACCTCCCTCTCTCTTTACATTTTATGTCACTGTGCCTGTGTGGGTGGTGGGGACACCTGAGAGGCTGGTGCGTGATGGGCAGATGCAGACTCTCCTCTGCCCCTCTCCTTCACACAGGTGCCATGCAGGACAGGACTTCTGAGTGGAGGAGGCGGGTAACATGCTGAGGGAAATGATAGGAAGAACTGCGGTGATCAGGGAACTTTCCTCCCTTCTGGTACGCAGACTTGACTTTTCTCTGCTGCCTCTGAGCTCCATCTCCTTTCTGTCTCTGCCCCTCTGTGAGCTGGCCTGACCCCCCCTCCTACCTTGTCTCCCCCCCCTACCTTGGGGGGGTACACACTATCCAGCTGGAGCCAGAGATGCTACAATGGAGCAGCAAGTTTTTCAAGTGGTGCAAAGTGAGAATGGAGCATGGGGGGGGGGGAAGGCGATGTGAGAACATGCTGGGACTTGCAGTGTACGGGCAGTAGGGGACCCCTGAGTGACTTGAAGGGACCCCAATACTGGCATAGCAATGCCACACCTGGACAGGAGGCGAGGCATGGCGGCATATAGAGGAAACGATCCACTCCATTTTCCTCCTACTGCCGCTGAATGCTGGCTTCTCCTCCTCTCCCTCCCGCCGGCATTCAGTGACAGCAGGAGGAACATGGAGTAGATTGGTTCCTCTATATGCCGCCCGGAGAGTTATGTCAGAATAAGGACAGTTTATCCAAAATCATTTGAATTTCCCTCTCAATATGTAAATAAAGATCTGAAATAATTCTTTAGCCACTTGGAGTATCTTAGCGCATGGTGAAAGTGGCGGGTGGTGGGGGGGGAGGGGCCCAGGCTACACCTCTGGATAGCATCCTTGGTGAAAAGCGATTAGATAGATAGATAGATAGATAGATAGATAGATAGATAGATAGATAGATAGATAGATAGATAGACAGATAGATAGATCTATTAATCTATACTAGGAAATGTATAAATTAAGTCAGGCCAGAACACCCTTCTGGATAGAGAAAGACCAGAAAGTTCAGAGCATAATCTCTTTTAGCATACAACATGATCAAGTCATACATATGTAAGTGTGAAACTGTCAACGAAATGTGGGAAGTATTACAATAGGTACATGAAAGAGCTAATCTCAGCAATAAACTGTATTTGATTAGAAAACTATACCAAACTAAGCTGATGAAAGGCCAACTTATAAAGGATTACATAAGGAACACCTTGGAAATGGTTGAACGCTTGAGAGGTATGGGAGAAGAAATAAAAGATTTTCATGTCGCCGCACTATTACTAAGCAGCTTACCAGAAAGTTATAAAATGCTAACCACAGCACTTGATGCAGGTTCAGATGATGAACTGACATTAGAATATGTTAAGGGCAAACTTGTGAATGAATATAAGTGTAAAACAGAACGCATTAATAGTTACAGTGCTTCTGTCACAGAGTCTGCTTTAAAGAAGAAAAATAGGAATAAAAACAGTAACATGCAACAAGAAACACGTGAATATTTTGTGTGCAAGAAACAAGATAATTTAAATCAGATTGCAGAATCTGGAAAGCTAGAATGCAAAAGCAAACTGTATCAGCTGAACTGCAATGAGGTGGTTAATACTGCCAAGGGGGAAAACGTTCAGACTGCATTCACACACTTGTTGAGTAACAAGAAATAATAAATATACTGGCTATCAAACACTTTTAAACTGAATGAGGGTGCGTAACCCCACGCACCAAAGCCACTGGTATTAAAACGTAACCTTTATTCAAATTATATAAAATGTGTTGACTGTGTGTATGTATTTTCCAGTCCTGGGGTTGATATAACAGTTTATGCCTGCGTTTATATTCAGGAAGAGTTCCAATCACAGGTGTTACAGTGAATACTAGTCAAGACCAGTATGAATTCCTAGTGGATAGCCTGGTTTAGTTTGGGTTCAGACTGACTTGATACTTTCAGCGGACAGCCAGACTAGCCAGAATCCCTAGCTATTGAGGCTGGTAGTTTTTCAAGCTATGAATATTTAGTAAAGGAGGAGGAATTCTTTTTCAACCTTTTCTCCTGGTGGCCGTATCTACAATAATCATTGCTTATGCCTTTTGCCAATCAATAAACACTAATCCTCCCTTGAAGTAGATACATACACACAGTCAACAAATTTTATATAATTTGAATAAAGGTTGCGCCTTAATGGCTTTGGTACATGGGGTTACGCTCTCTGGTTCAGTTTAAATGCATTCACACATGGCAGAGATGACTTGGGCACAGAAGTACGGACATAATAAAGAAATTAACAGAGAAAACTCCATATGAACTGTGGAATGGAAGGGCCATGAATTTGAACCATCTAAAAAATTTTGAAAGCAAAGCCTATGTGCACATCCCAAAAGAAAAACTTACAAAATGGGATCGTATACTTGTGGGGTACAGTGAATTTCAAAAGGGATATAGACTTCTACACCAAGACACAAACAAGGTCTGCATCAGTCAAAGTATAATTGTTGGTGAAACTTCTGTGTGTTCAAAATTACATGAATTAACATGAACACTTCTAACTGAGGGAGATTCCACATCAGTGTCACATGAAGATAAGCTACAAAATGACACAGAAGTAGAAGGGAATACAGACAATCCAAACAAAAAAGTATTTGATTAAACCTATTACAAGAAACAGATTTATAGAACTGAGATCCGAAATTAGACTAATATAAGGAAAAGTTGTTGAGTCAGGGTGGTGGAATACATTGCTCATTTATGTTGTGCAACAACTACATCAAACAGTAGATGGCAGTGTTTATAGGTTCTTAGCTATATCTATGAATATACTCTATGGCAGTGGTTCTCAACTCCTGTCCTCAGGACCCCCTAACAGGCCAGGTTTTAACTATTACCTTGGGGAGATGCAGACTAGAATGCTGCAATCACTGAGCAGCAAATGATATCACCTGTTATCCTGCAAACCTGGCCTGTTAGTGGGTCCTGAGGACAGGAGTTGAGAACCACTGCTCTATGGGGTTGATTTACTAAAGGTGAATCCACTCTGCTCTGAAAGTGCACTTGGAAGTGCAGTCGCTGTAAATCTGAGGGAAAGATCTGAAATCAGGGGAAGCTCTGCTGATTTTATCATCCAATCATGTACAAGCAAAAATGCTGGTTTTTATTTTCTTTGCATGTCCCCCTCAGATCTACAGCGGCTGCACTAAGTACACTTGCAATGCACTTGTAGTGCAAAGTGGATTTGCCTTTAGTAAGTAAACCCCCCTGTCTTCTTCCTGAATAAAGTTTCCTTTTCCCGTTTCCAGTTAAGCAGCAAAGCTCATGTGGACTGTGCACTGTCTGTCTGTTCTGTAGGGCTATATACAGAATTTCTAACACTCTTGGCTTTGGAGAAGGCTGGTAGAGCTCTGGCAATGGTTATCTATTGCTGGAGCTGTGCTGGGTTTATCACAAACTAAGAAAGATTGACAATTTCTGAATACATAAGCTGTTGACCCATACATAATTTATAGAATTAATTTTCCACCTTCTTCTCAAGGATGAAACATCCATTTAAGTTCCAAAACCTTACATTTCTATTCCAACAAATTCCAGCAAATGTGGAGCTAAAATGCAAGCAGAAGCATGAAATTGTGTTGATGAGACAGGAACTATAACGTTAACATTATTATTATCATTATCATTTTTAAGGTTCAGTGTGCTCAGTGTTGGTTTTCATATAAATGATGCAGTACATGTAAGTTTGCATACCAAATGTTATTTTTCAGATGTCCTTGGTATTTAAAGATTTACGACCTGGCAACATTTTAAACAGCCAATGTGCCACAGTATATTTGTTATGTTTTTTCAGTGCTTTCTGAATAATAAACCCAGTTCTCAGTGACATTGTCACTGAACTTTTGCTTCAAATGAACAAAAAGATATATTAGTTGTCATTGAAAAACCCAGATGCACTTTTGTGCTGGTGGCTGAGTTGTTTTTCATAATGATTAACACAGTGATTCATGAACAACCGATAACATGAGTTATGAGGATAATGTCCTAGCACGTAAATTTATCTGTATGGCTTTTATGACACTTGTTCAATGTTATAGGTGACTTAAAGTGCACCTGTGGAGCTGAAGAAAACAATATACAGTAGCAGAAGCAGATATGGTTTGCACCATATTTATTTTTCTTACTTCATGATGGATAGGTGATGTAGTATTTTAACCACGTGCTTACTGGGCACTTAAACCCCCCTCCTGCCCAGACCAATTTTCAGTTTTCATCGCTGTCACTTTTTGAATGACAATTTCGCGGTCGTGGGACGTTGTACCCAAACAAAATTGGCGTCCTTTTTTCCCCACAAATAGAACTTTCTTTTGGTGATATTTGATCACCTCTTCGGTTTTTATTTTTTGCGCTATAAACGAATAAAGAGCGAAGATTTTGAAAAAATAATTTTTTTTTACTTTTTGCTATTATAAATATCCAAAAATAAAAAAACAAATGTATTTATCAGTTTAGACCGATATATATTCTTCTACATATTTTTGGTAAAAAAAAACGCAATCGGCGTATATTGATTGGGTTGCACAAAAGTTATAGCGCCTACAAACTATGGACATTGGTTTATGGCGTTTTTATTTATTATTTTTTTTTTACTAGTAATGGAGGCGATCTGCGATTTTTATCGGGACTGCGATATTGCGGCGGACATGTCAGACTTTTTTGGGACCAATGACATTTATACAGCGACAGATCTAAAAATAGACACTGATTGCTGTGTAAATGTCACTGGCAGTGAAGGGATTAACCTGCAGGGGCAGTGAAGGGGTTAAAAGTGTTCCCTGGGTGTGTTCTAAATGTGGGGGGGGGGGGCGGGGTTGGCAGGGGCATGACAGATCTAACTGATCCCAGTGACAGGGATCAGTAGATCTGGCATGCCCCCCCCCTCGCAAAACAGGGAACCGCCGTGTTTACAGCGGCGGTTTCCCGTTCCAGCTCTCTGTGAGGAGATTGCGGGTCTCTGGCGGACATCGGGTCTGCCTAACCCGCGGGCACGCTCACGTGGCATGCGGCGGCGCGCACCGGCGGTGCCGGCGGGAGCGCACCCAGCACGAGCCAAAGGGGAGGACGTCTATTGTCTCCCGGGATTTTAGAGCCGCGCTGTAGCCGTCATTCGGCTATGGCGCGAACTGGTTAAGTCTATGTCAGGGCAAAAACATGTACAGTACACAGTATATATAGATATATATATATATATATATATATATATATATATATATATATATTGGGGCAAAAAAGTATTTAGTCAGCCACCAATTGTGCAGGTTCTCCCACTTAAAGTGGTAGTAAACCCTGCTATCCTTTTCAGCCAAGGAAGCTGCCATCGTGGCCTCTTTTTAATCTACAACTGCCATGATGCTGCACATGTGATCAGCTATGACACCAGCCATTGGATGGTATGACAGTTTGGTTTAGAGCACAACCAATGGGAGTGTTACATTTCTGGCACGTGCCAGAAATGTAACTGGTTTTTAAACTGTTAAATGGATGGGTTTACTACCGCTTTAAAAAGATGAGAGAGGCCTGTAATTTTCATCATAGGTATACTTCAACTATGGGAGACAGAATGAGAAAAAAAAAAAATCCAGAAAATCACATTGTCTGATTTTTAAAGAATTTATTTGCAAATTATGGTGGAAAATAAGTATTTGGTCAATAACAAAAGTTCATCACAATACTTTGTTATATACCCTTTGTTGGCAATGACAGAGGTCAAACATTTTCTGTAAGTCTCCACAAGGTTTTTACACACTGTTGCTGGTAGTTTGGCCCTTTCCTCCATGCAGATCTCCTCTAAAGCAGTGATGTTTTGGGGCTGTCGCTGGGCAACAAGGATTTTCAACTCCCTCCAAAGATTTTCTATGGGGTTGAGATCTGGAGACTGGCTAGGCCACTCGAGGACCTTGAAATGCTTCTTACGAAGCCACTCCTTTGCTGCCCGGGCAGTGTGTTTGGGATCATTGTCATGCTGAAAGACCCAGCCACGTTTCATCTTCAATGCCCTTGCTGATGGAAGGAGGTTTTTACTCAAAATCTCACGATACATGGCCCCATTCATTTTTTCCTTTACACGGATCAGTCATCCCTTTGCAGACAAACAGCCCCAAAGCATGATGTTTCCACCCCCATGCTTCACAGTAGGTATGGTGTTCTTTGGATGCAACTCAGCATTCTTTCTCCTCCAAACACAAGTTGAGTTTTTACCAAAAAGTTCTATTTTGGTTTCATCTGACCATATGACATTCTCAAAATCCTCTTCTGGGTCATCCAAATGCTCTCTAGCAAACTTCAGATGGGCCCAGACATGTACTGGCTTAAGCAGGGGGACACGTCTGGCACTGCAGGATTTTAGTCCCTGTCGGCATAGTGTGTTACTGATGGCAGCCTTTGTTACTTTGGTTCCAGCTCTCTGCAGGTCATTCACTAGGTCCCCCCGTGTGGTTCTGGGATTTTTGCTCACCGTTCTTGTGATCATTTTGACTCCACGGGGTGAGATCTTGCGTGGAGCCCCAGATTGAGGGAGATTATCAGTGGTCTTGTATGTCTTCCATTTTCTAATAATTGCTCCCACAGTTGATTTCTTCACACCAAGCTGCTTACCGATTGCAGATTCAGTCTTCCCCGCCTGGTGTAGGTCTACAATTTTGTTTCTGGTGTCCTTTGACAGCTCTTTGGTCTTGGCCATAGTGGAGTTTGGAGTCTGACTGTATGAGGTTGTGGACAGGTGTCTTTTATACTGATACCTAGTTCAAACAGGTGCCATTAATACAGGCAAGGAGTGGAGGACAGAGGAGCCTCTTAAAGAAGAAGTTACAGTTCTGTGAGAGCCAGAAATCTTGCTTTTTTGTAGGTGACCAAATATTTATTTTCCACCATAATTTGCAAATAAATTCTTTAAAAATCAGACAATGTGATTTTCTGGATTTTTTTCCCTCATTCTGTCTCTCATAGTTGAAATGTACATATGATGAAAATTGCAGGCCTCGCTCATCTTTTTAAGTGGGAGAACTTGCACAATTGGTGGCTGATTAAATACTTTTTTGTCCCACTGTATATACAGTATCTCACAAAAGTGAGTACACCCCTCACATTTTTGAAAATATTTTATTATATCTTTTCATGTGACAACACTGAAGAAATGACACTTTGATACAATGTAAAGTAGTGAGTGTACAGCTTGTATAACAGTGTGCATTTGCTGTCCCCTCAAAATAACTCAACACACAACCATTAATGTCTAAACCGCCGGCAACAAAAGTGAGTACCCCCCTAACTGAAAATGTCCAAACTGGGGCCAATTAGCCATTTTCTATCCCTGGTGTCATGTGAGTCGTTAGTCACACAAGGTCTCAGGTGTGAATGGGGAGCAGGTGTGTTAAATTTGGTGTTATCGCTCTCACTCTCTCGTACTGGTCACTGGAAGTTCAACATGGCACCTCATGGCAAAGATCTGAGGATCTGGAAAAAAGAATTGTTGCTCTACATAAGATGGCCTAAGCTATAAGAAGATTGCCAAGACCCTGAAAATGAGCTGTAGCATGGTGGCCAAGACCATACAGCCAGGGCCTGCCCTACCATGGGTCCCAGTGGGTCCAATGATCCAAGTTGAGAGGGGCGGCAGAGCAGGGCCGCCGCTATCTACATGATCCGCACTGAGTGCAGACTCAGTTGAGACTCACGTGAGTGTGTTGCGGGCTGCCTGACACAGCGCTATCCCACAGCCGCTGCTCTCTCACTGAGTCTGTACCTGATACTTCAGTAACACCCAGAGCCCAGAGATGAGTGTGAGAGTAAGTCTCATCCCTTCCTTTGCCCATATCATAGAGCTGGGAGAAACTTTCTCACACAACGTCCTGAGAAGGGATGGCGCTAGGTGAGTCTGTACTCTGTACCCTAGTCTGTCTATATGCTACACTAGACTGTCTATATACTGCACTAGCCTGTCTATATACTATACTAGCCTGTCTATATACTGCACTAGCCTGTCTTTATACTACACTAGCCTGTCTATATACTGCATTAGCCTGTCTATATACTGCACTAGCCTGTCTATATACTGCACTAGCCTGTCTATATACTACACTAGGCTGTCTATATACTACACTAGCCTGTCTATCTACTGCACTAGCCTGTCTATATACTGCACTAGCCTGTCTATATACTACACTAGCCTTTCTATATACTGCACTAACCTGTCTATATACTGCACTAGTCTATCTATATACTTCTCTAGCCTGTCTATATATTGCATTAGCCTGTCTATATACTGCACTAGCCTGTCTATATCCTGCACTAGCCTGTCTGTATACTGCACTAGCCTGTCTATATACTACACTAGTCTGTCTATATACTGCACTAGCCTGTCTATATACTACACTAACCTATCTATATACTGCACTAGCCTGTCTATATATTGCACTAGCCTGTCTATATACTACACTAGCCTGTCTATATACTGCACTAGCCTGTCTATATACTACACTAACCTATCTATATACTGCACTAGCCTGTCTATATACTGCACTAGCCAATCTATATACTGCACTAGCCTGTCTATATACTACACAAGCCTGTCTATATACTACCCTACTACCCTAGCCTGTCTATATACTACACTAGCCCTTAACCTAGGTTCACACTTATGTGTTTAGTGCAAAATCTCACTTCCAGATACATTTAATTTTAGTTTTATTTATCATGATATAACATGGGTGTGTTTTTTTTTGGGGGGGGGGGGCAGCATTTCATTCTTGGACCCAGGCAGCACAATGTCTTGGGCCAGCCCTGCATACAATGGTTTAACAGGACAGCTTGCACTCAGAACAGGCCTCACCATGGTCAACCAAAATTGGGTGCACATGCTCAGCGTCATAATCAGAGGTTGATTTTGGGAAGTAAATGTATAAGTGCTGCCAGCATTGCTGCAGAGGTTGAAGGGGTGGGGGGTCAGCCTGTCAGTGCTCAGATCATATGCCCCACACTGCACCAAATTGGTCTGCATTGGTCCTGTGGTCTGATGAGACCAAGATAAACTTATTTAGTTCAGATGGTGTCAAGCATGTGTGGCGTCAACCAGATGAGGAGTACAAAGACAAGTTTGCCTTGCCTACAGTCAAGCATGGTGGTGGGAGTGTCATGGTCTGGGGCTGCACGAGTGCCTGCAGCACTGGGGAGCTACAGAACATTGAGCGAACCATGAATGTCAACATTTACTGTGACATACTGAAGCAGAGCATGATCCACTCCCTTCGGAGACTGGGCCTTAGGGAAGTATTCTAACATGATAACAACCCCAAACATACATCCAAAATGACTACTGCCTTGCTAAAGAAGCCGAGGGTAAAGGTGATGGACTGGCCAAGCATGTCTCCAGACCTAAACCCTATTGAGCATCTGTGGGGCATCCTCAAACAGAAGGTGAAGGAGCGCACGGTCTTTAACATCCACCAGCTCCATGGTGTCCTCATGGAAGAGTGGAAGAGGACTCCAGTGGCAACCTGTGAAGCTCTGGTGAACTCCATGCCCAAGAGGGTTAAGGCAGTGCTGGAAAATAATGGTGGCCACACAAAATATTGACACTTTGGGTCCAATTTGGATATTTGTCTGCTACCTATAACGTCCATTGCAATATTGTCATAACTGTGTGAAGCACAGCATTTTGGATTTAGATAATGACATGTTGGTCGAGGCACACAAAGGACCTGTCAATAGGAGGACTTAAGCACATAATTTGTTTTTTTCTGAAGTCTCCCTGCTGACAAGTCCTGTGTGTAACTCAACCTTAATTATTGAAATCAAATGTACTGCCTTGGTGTTCCACACATATATGGCACTATTGCATAGACACAGAAAGAACAGGACTAATCAAATTATAGATTCTTTACACTAATGTTTGGTGAGTCGTGACCTGCTTTTCTCAAAGCTCTACTATTTGATTTATTTTATATATAGTGCATTTCTGGCATACCAGTATTAGCATACCTCCCAAAGCTCTGAAATGCCAAAAGGGACACATTATAGTACAAATGTGTTGGCAAAGAACACACCCATGCAATGCCCCCTTGTTGTGTCTCACCCACCTATCATGTGTTTATAATATTGTTGTTGTATTTAAATTGTTTTGTTGATGTTCAGGGATATACTGATATCTTATGTTTGTGTGCGCTTCATCAGCATCTTTACCTTTTGCTTTCAATATGTCTGTTCTCCCCTATTGTTTAGTGCTAATTAGCTAATAGACAGTTCGAATGTCGGCCGGCTCAATAGGAACCAGCCGAGAATCTAATCATTTATGGGCAGGCTGAATGTCCCCATGTTGATCGATCAATTAACTTGGGTACAACCACCCTTCCGGAGTTTACATGCATTTTTTGTGAATGGCTGTTATAGCCAATAGCAATAATCACTGTCTTCTTCCAACGGGACGGCTCCCCCCCCCCCCCCGCCAGAAAAAGACATTGGCTCAGCAGAAGGGATTCCTGCATCAACACTGTCTGTGTTGATGGGCAAATCTAGCAAACTTCTTCCTTGCAACCTGGGGTTGCAGAAAAGAAATTCACTCTGTCTATGGCTGGCCTTATTCTCTTGTTACTCAGTTAGTCTGAAGTTTTCAGTGCAGAGAAAAGAGTTAGGAAAAACCTTGTCTTCTGACAATTCAAACGACTGTAAACCATCCTCTGTACAGCTATTCTCTAAAGTAAAAATGTGTTGGATTCATCTTCTGTTTGTTGTTAATGAGTAGAGTTGAGCGAACCTCTGGAAGTTCGGGTTCTGCTGGTCCGTCCGAACTTCGGGACAAAGTCCGGGTCCGGGTCCGGACGGAACCCGAACGATCGCACGGTAAAAAAACATCCCGTGAACGGGATGGGAATGGGGGTAAAATGAAGGAAAACGTCGGGAGATCCCGAAAGGTCCTGAAACAATGTCGGTAAAAACACGTATTTTCAAGCCCAGGGGTAACTAAAGTTACCCCAAGCAACAGGCACGCTAGCAAGCCCAAGGCAGGCCTGGGCCTGGGCCTGAAACAGGGCTTCAAGCCTGCCTGGTCGTCTTGGGCTTGAAGGTCTCCAAGCGAGTTGAGATGAGTAATTGTTGTTTGTCTTCTACTTAGGTTGTGTAAAAATGAAATCTCTTATCGACATGTCTCCTACCAAATGTCAGCAAACTTAACAGTCTTCTGTT
>BLSH010086034.1:206030-223887 GCA_018402905.1 Glandirana rugosa
TTAACAAAATCGGAACCAGAACTAGCAATACTTTAAATCGGCATAGAGAAATTTCCCCCGGAATACAGAGCAGTAACCACTCACATTCTTCTAGCGGCTCGCTCACTGATACTCCAAAGTTGGAAAGGGGACAAGGCCATCAATGTGTCGGATGTAAAGCAACTAGTCCACAGACACCACACATTCAAGCACCTTATAGCAATCAACTCAATGTCAGGATCGTCATTCGACAAAAATTGGAGCATATGGACAACCTACACTGGGAAACAAGGCTCTGGTCCTACCAACAATAACATCAGCAACACCAACATGAACTCAGACCCGTAACCCTAACTAAATTTCTAATGAGACTGAAAACGCATGATACTGGGAGCCTTAGACCCACCACCCCCCTCCCCTCCCCCCCAACACTAACAATGGGATGCTTCTGGACTTTGTATTCTTTATTTTTCTTATTATTCCTGAGTAGAGTTGAGCGGACACCTGGATGTTCGGGTTCGTCGGGTTCAGCCGAACTTCGCGAAAAAGTTAGAGTTTGGCACCGAACTTGACCCGAACTTGATCCCGGACCCCGAACCCCATTGAAGTCAATGGTGACCCAAACTTTTGGGTACAAAAATGGCTGTAAAAAAGTAATGGAAAGGGTTAGAGGGCTGCAAAAGGAAGCAAAATGGGGGTAAGAGTATGACAAGTGCCCTGCAAACAAATGTGGATAGGGAAATAACTTAAAATCACATAAAAAAAATTAAAATTGGAGGAGGAGGTGGATGTGGAGTAGGAGCCTAGAGGTTGAGGAGGCGGTGACCGTGGTGGTGTAGGTGGAAGTGGCAGTGGAGGAGGTAGCCAACACTGTTTTTTGTTTGTTTGTTTGTTTGTTTCTAATTGGGGGAGCCCCCAAAATATTGAGACATATAAAAAAAAAAGTATACCAATGGCTGTGTGAGGCCGGTCTAAATGTCTATTCTGCACAAGGTACAGACAAGTCTTTTTGGATCCATGCCTTGTTCATTTTAATAAACGTTAGCTTGTCCACGTTGGCTGTGGACAGGCGGCTGCGCTTGTCTGTGATAACGCCCCCTTCCGTGCTAAACACACGTTCAGACAATACACTGGCTGCAGGGCAGGTCAGCTCCTCCATGTGCCCAATTTGGAGACCCAGAAGTTGAATGGGGCAGACCCATCAGTCAGTACGAGTAGGCGTGTGCACATACTGTTCCACCATGTTGCTGAAATGCTGCCTCCTGCTAAGACGTTGCCTATCAGCTAATGTAGACAAAATGATATAGCGCTCAAACCTCATTTAAAAATAATAATGATGATGAACAGTCCTGTGAATAACAAATCAATATATAAATAATAAAATAAGTTTGTGATAGTCAATTATTAGTGAAACATAAGGTGTATAGATTCTTCAGTGAAGGTGGTATAGCAGCATCGCTTTAAGGATGCAAGTGATATCCTCAAAAGGTGGTAAAGTGGAGGCTTACCAGACGCCTGATGGGTAAAGGCATTAGACCTTCTCAAGGGGGTCCTTGTAGTGGGAATTCCTTCGCACTCCTCCGGGTGTTCGCAGGTCGGGAGGGGCGTTCTCACATCAGCTCCGGATCACTGTAAGGCCCTCTGGTTCTTAGAATGGAACCTTCTTTCCACTGGGCGGTGCGTCACACAATCCCTGACGATGGAGTAGGTCTTACTTGTAAGACGAGGATAGTACGGGGAAACCTCCCCGTGGTGTAAATCGATGAAGTTGATCAATGGTCCAAAAAAAGGTTGAACAGCCGAGGGGGACGAGAGAAAAACTCGGAATAGTGTAAAATCCCAATACACTGAGGTATATTTATTGAACAATAAAATTAAATAAATTAAAAAAAATTCCTTCAGGTTCAAAAATCAGACAAGGTGGTATGTAACTTGGGAAGCCTGATACTTGGAAGTGCTGCATACAAGGAGTGCGAAGGAATTCCCACTACAAGGACTCCCTTGAGATGGTCTAATGCATTTACCCATCAGGCGTCTGGTAAGCCTCCACTTTACCACCTTTTGAGGATATCACCTGCGTCCTTAAAGCGATGCTGCTATACCACCTTCACTGAAGAATCTATACACCTTATGTTTCACTAATAATTGACTATCACAAACTTATTTTATTATTTATATATTGATTTGTTATTCACGGGACTGTTCATCATCATTATTATTTTTAAATGAGGTTTGAGCGCTATATCATTTTGTCTACATTACCTGATTATCAATGAGTTTGATTGGGGTATAGCTGCTTGCCTCCGTTTTCACAACTGTCACAACCTTTATCCAACTGTTTGAGCCTTAGCGCAATATCACCTGCACAGTTGCCTATCAGCTGGTGGTGCTGTTTGTTGTGGCGTGCTGCTGACAAAGCTTTTCCACATTTTGGCCATGCTAACCCTGCCTTCTGAGGTGCTGGCGGTGCCACAGCTGCGTTGGCAACCTCTTCCCCCTCCTCTGCCTTCGCCTTGTGCTTCCACTGAGCCCCCGGTGTCATTTGGGAATGCCCTCAGCAGCGCGTCTATCAGCACGTGCTTGTAGTCGCGCATCTTCCGATCACGCTCCAGTGAGGGAATTAAGGACGGCACGTTGTCCTTGCAACTGGGATCCAGCAGGGTGGCCACCCAGTAATCAGCACAAGTTAAAACGTGGGCAACTCGGCTGTCGTTGAACAGGCACTGCAGCATGTAGTCGCTCATGTGTGCCAGGCTGCCCAAAGGCAAAGACAAGCTGTCCTCTGTGGGAGGTGTATCATCTGTGTCCTCCGTATCCCCCCAGCCACACTCCAGTGATGCCCACGAGCTGCGTTGGGTGCCACCCTGCTGTGAACATGGTTCTTCCTCCTCCTCCTCTTCCTCCTCATCATCCTCGTCCTCTTCCAGAACTGTGCCCTGTCTTGAAGTTTTTTTACCTGGCCTATGCTGGTGCAGGAACCCACCCCCTGAGCCACTTGTGAATGACTGGCTTGATAACCGTGGAAATGACCCCTCTTCCTCCTCCTCCTGTGCCACATCCTCTTCCATCATCACCCAAAGTGTTTTTTCAAAGAGACATAGAAGTGGGATAGTAACGCTGAGAACAGCGCCATCGGCACTGGCCATGTTGGTGGAGTACTCGAAACACCGCAATATGGTACACAGGTCTCGCATGGAGGCCCACTCGTTGGTGGTGAAGTGGTGCTGTTCTGCAGAGCGACTGACCCGTGTGTGCTGCAGCTGAAACTCCACTATTGCCTGTTGCTGCTCACACAGTCTCTCCAGCATGTGAAAGGTGGAGCGCGTCGCATAGGAGGTGGTGAGCGGGAAGGCCTAAGTTCTGCTGCAGCGCAGACAGGCGAGCAGCAGCAGGGTGAGAACGCCAAAAGCGCGCATAGATGGCCCCGCACTTTCTGCAGCAGCTCTGACATATCAGAGTAGTTTTTTAGAAATTTCTGCACCACCAAATTCAGTACATGCGCCAGGCAAGGGATATGCGTCACAGCTGCTGCGTAGTGTGGGGTTTATCCCCCAAACATATCAGTTTTAAAACAGCCTGCTGTCGTTTCCCCCTGGATGTGCTGAAGTTGGTGGTGAAGGTGTTACGCTAACCGGATGAGGATGTGGTAGAGGAGGAGGAAGCGGAGTAGGAGGAGGAGGCAACAGGAGGCAAAGAGAAAAGCCCTGCAATCCTTGGTTGCGGAAGGACATGCGCCAAACAGCTAGCCACCTCAGGCCCACCTGCCACTACATTTGCCCAGTGTGCAGTTAGCTTGATATAGCGTCCCTGCCCGTGCTTACTGGTCCACGTATCAGTGGTTTTGTGGACCTTGCCACAGATGGCGTTGCGCAGTGCACACTTGATCTTATCCCCGACTTGTTTGTGCAGGGAAGGGATGGCTCGCCTGCAAAAGTAGTGGTGGCTGGGAACCACGTACTGTGGGACAGACACTGCCATTAGGTTTTTAAAACTGTCCGTGTCCACCAGACGGAAGGACAGCATTTCAAAGGCCAGAAATTTTGAAATGCTGGCATTCAGGGCCAGGGATCGCGGGTGGGTAGGGGGGTACTTCCTCTTTCTCTCCAGTGTTTAGGAGATGGAGAGCTATAAGCTTCCATTGGACCGTGTGGAAATGCTTGGGGACGGTGGAGGACATGGTGGCATTGCTGCCACATGGTCTGTTTGCTGGGTGGCAGGTAACACTGGCACTGTAGAGGTGGAGGAAGAGGCTGAGGCAACAGCAGAAGAAGAAGCAGGAGGAGGCCGAGACTTTTCTTGGATTTTGAGGTGCTTATTCCACTGCAGCTCGTGCTTTACATGTAGATGCCTGGTCATGCAGGTTGTGCTCAGGTTTAGAACATGTATGCCTTGCTTCAGGCTATCATTGCACAGTATGCAAACCACTCGTGTCTTGTCGTCAGCACATTGTCTGAAGAACTGCTACACCGGGGAACTCCTTTGAGCTGCCTTTGGTGTGCTAGGTCCCTGGTTGTGGTGAGTAGTATTAGGCGTACTGTCTAGGGGACGGTCGATCCGCTTTTGCAACCTGCTTCCTCTTTTGCTGTGCTGGTGCCTCTGTGAGACCACCACCTCTTCCTCCAAACTGCACATGTCACTCGCATGATCTTCATTCCATGTGGGGTTTAGGACCTCATCATCCACCACATCATCTTCCACCCACCCTTCACCACTGCCCTCCTTGTCAGTCGGCACACTGTGGAAAGCCGCAGCAGTTGGCACCTGTGTTTCGCCATCATCAGAGTTGTGCTGCGGTGGTGTTTCCATGTCCTCATCCGGAAACAGAAGTGGCTGGGCATCGGTGAACTCAATGTCTTCCACTTCTGGGGCAGGGCTATGTGGATGGCCCATGGAAAGCACACCAGCAGAGTCATCAAAAAGCATAAGAGACTGCTGCATGACTTGGGGCTCAGACTGCTTGGCTGATTTACAAGGGGCTGAGGTGAAAGACAAATGGGGTTCAGGTGCCAACTCTGAGATTTCAGCAAGGGACTGGGTGGGAGACAATGTGAAGGAACTGGAGGCATTGTCAGCCATCCAATCTACTATTGCCTGTACTTGTTCTGGCCTCATCATTCATTGAGCAGCATTTGGGCCTACCGTATAATGTTGAAGGTTCTGTCGGCTACTCGCACCTGTGGAAGGTGTTTCACTTGTGCATGTAGCTGGCACAAATCGACCACATCCTCTCCTTGCAACAGGAACTTCACCAACACCACCAACACCAGCAGGACCAAGACCACGTCCCTTATTTGATGCTCTCCTCATTCTGGACGCAAATGTACTATGTAGAACTATTTATTAAACCAGCAGTATATGCACTTTATATTTTTGTGCAAGAAATGCACCGCTGGCAGCAAATGTAGTATTTAGAATATTTTTTTTTTAAACCAGCAATGTAGACACACTGTTGATTTTTGCGCAAGAAATGCACAGCAAAGTGCAAATGTAGCACTATTTATTATTACAGCACCGACGGGAACCTCTCCCTACTCCAGTATGAGATGATTTTAGAACGATAATCTGTCCCTCACAGCACCGACAGGAACCTCTCCCTACTCCAGTATGAGATGATTTTAGAACGATAATCTGTCCCTCACAGCACCGATAGGAACCTGTCCCTTCTCCAGTATGAGATGATTTTAGAACAATAATCTGTCCCTTACAGCACCGACAGGAACCTCTCCCTACTCCAGTATGAGATGATTTTAAACGCTAATCTGTCCCTCACAGCACTGACAGGAACCTGTTCCTACTGCAGTATGAGATGATTTTAGAATGCTAATCTGTCCCTCACAACACCCACAGGAACCTGTCCCTACTGCAGAACGATAATCTGTCCCTCACAGCACCGACAGGAACCTCTCCCTATTGCAGTATGAGATGGTTTTAGAACAATAATCTGTCCCTCACAGCACCGACAGGAACCTCTCCCTACTTTAGTATGAGATTATTTTAGAACGCTAATCTGTCCCTCACAGCACCAACAGGAACCTGTCCCTAATGCAGTATGAAATGATTTTAGAACGATAATCTGTCCCTCACAGCATCTACAGGAACCTGTCCCTACTGTAGTATGAGATTATTTTAGAATGATAATCTGTCCCTCACAGCACCGACAGGAACTTCTCCCTACTCCAGTGTGAGATGATTTTAGAACAATAACCTATCCCTCACAGCACCAACAGGAACCTCTTCCTACTCTAGTACGAGTTGATTTTAGAATGATAATCTTTCCCTCACAGCACCGACAGGAACCTCTCCCTACACCAGTATGAGATGATTTTAGAACGATAATCTGTCCCTCACAGCACCGACAGGAACCTCTCCCTACTGCAGCATGAGATGAATTTAGAACAATAATCTGTCCCTCACATCACCGACAGGGACCTCTCCATACTCCAGTATGAGATGATTTTAGAACACTAATCTGTCCCTCACAGCACCGACAAGAAACTGTCCCTACTGCAGTATGAGATGATTTTAGAACGCTAATCTGTCCCTCACAGCATCGACAGGAACCTGTCCCTACTACAGTATGAGATGATTTTACAAAGATAATCTTTCCCTCACAGCACCGAAAAGAACCTCTCCCTACACAAGTATGAGATGATTTTAGAATGATAATCTGTCCCTCACAGCACCGACAGGAACCTGTCCTTACTGCAGTATGAGATGATTTTAGAACGATAATCTGTCCCTCACAGCACCGACAGGAACCTCTCCCTATTGCAGAATGAGATAGTTTTAGAACAATAATCTGTCCCTCAAAGCACTGACAGGAACCTCTCCCTACTTTAGTATGAGATTATTTTAGAGCGCTAATCTGTCCCACACAGCACCAACAGGAACCTGTCCCTACTGCAGTATGAAATGATTTTAGAACGATAATCTGTCCCTCACAGCATCTACAGGAACCTGCCCCTACTGCAGTATGAGATTATTTTAGAATGATAATCTGTCCCTCACAGCACCGACAGGAACCTCTTCCTACTCTAGTATGAGTTGATTTTAGAATGATAATCTTTCCCTCACAGCACCGACAGGAACCTCTCCCTACTCCAGTATGAGATTATTTTAGAACGCTAATCTGTCCCTCACAGCACCGACAGGAGCCTTTCCCTACTGCAGTATGAGATGATTTTAGAACGATAATATGTCCCTCACAGCACCAACAGGAACCTGTCCCTACTGCAGTATGAGATGATTTTAGAATGATAAACTGTCCCTCACAGCATCGGCAGGAACCTCTTCCTACTCTAGTATGAGATGATTTTAGAACGATAATCTTTCCCTTACAGCACCGTCAGGAACCTGTCCCTACTCCAGTATGAGATGATTTTAGAACGATAATCTGTCCCTCACAGCACCGACAGGAACCTCTCCCTACCCTAGTATGAGATGATTTTAGAATGATAATCTTCCCCTCACAGCACTGACAGGAACCTCTCCCTACACCAGTATGAGATGATTTTAGAACGATAATCTGTCCCTCACAGCACAGACAGGAACCTGTCCCTACTGCAGTATGAGATGAATTTAGAATAATAATCTGTCCCTCACAGCACCAACAGGAACCTCTCCCTACTCCAGTATGAGATAATTTTAGAACGCTAATCTGTCCCTCACAGCACTGCCAGGAACCTGTCCCTACTGTAGTATGAGATGATTTCAGAACGATAATCTGTTCCTCACAGCACCGACAGGAACCTCTCCCTACTCCAGTATGAGATGATTTTAGAACGATAATCTGTCCCTCACAGCACCGACAGGAACCTTTCCCTACTGCAGTATGAGATGATTTTAGAACGATAATCTGTCCCTCATAGCACCGACAGGAACCTCTCCCTACTCCAGTATGAGATGATTTTAGAACGCTAATCTGTCCTTCACAACACCGACAGGAACCTGTCCCTACTGCACTATGAGATGATTTTAGAACGCTAATCTGTCCCTCACGCCACCGACAGGAACCTGTCCCTACTGCAGTATGAGATGATTTTAGAACGATAATCTGTTCCTCACAGCACCGACAGGAACCTCTCCCTACTCCAGTATGAGATGATTTTAGAACGCTAATCTGTCCCTCACAGCACCGCCAGGAACCTGTCCCTACTGCAGTATGAGATCATTTTAGAACGATAATCTGTCCTTCACAGCACCGACAGGAACCTCTCCCTACTCCAGTATGAGATGATTTTAGAATGATAATCTGTCCCTCACAGCACCGACAGGAACCTCTCCCTACTCCAGTATGAGATGATTTTAGAACTCTAATCTGTCCCTCACAGCACCGACAGGAACCTGTCCCTATTGAAGTATGAGATGATTTTAGAACGCTAATCTGTCCCTCACAGCACCGACAGGAACCTGTCCCTACTGCAGTATGAGATGACTTTAGAACGATAATCTGTTCCTCACAGCACTGACAGGAACCTCTCCCTACTCTAGTATGAGATGATTTTAGAACGATAATCTGTCCCTCACAGCACCAACAGTAATCTCTCCCTACTCCAGTATGAGATGATTTTAGAACGCTAATCTGTCCTTCACAGCACCGACAAGAACCTGTCCCTACTGCTGTATGAGATGATTTTAGAACGCTAATCTGTCCCTCACAGCACTGACAGGAACCTGTCCCTACTGCAGTATGAGATGATTTTAGAACGATAATCTGTTCCTCACAGCACCGACAGGAACCTGTCCCTACTGCAGTATGAGATGATTTTAGAACGATAATCTGTTCCTCACAGCACCGACAGGAACCTCTCCCTACACCAGTATGAGATGATTTTAGAACGATAATCTGTCCCTCACAGCACCGGCAGGAACCTGTCCTTACTGCAGTATGAGATGATTTTAGAATGATAATCTGTCCCTCACAGCACCGACAGAAACCTCTCCCTATTCCAATATGTTATGATTTTAGAACTCTAATCTGTCCCTCACAGCACCCACAGGAACCTGTCCCTACTGCAGTAAGAGATGATTTTAGAACGATAATCTGTCCCTCACAGCACCGACAGGACCCTCTCCCTACTCCAGTATGAGATGATTTTAGAATGATAATCTGTCCCTCACAGCACCGACAGAAACCTCTCCCTACTCCAATATGTTATGATTTTAGAACGATAATCTGTCCCTCACAGCACCGACAGGAACCTCTCCCTACTGCAGTATTAGATGATTTTAGAACAATAATCTCTCCCTCACAGCACTAACAGGAACCTCCCCCTACTGCAGTATGAGATGATTTTAGAATGATAATTTGTCCCTCACAGCACCGACAGGAACCTCTCCCTACACTAGTATGAGATGATTTTAGAACGATAATCTGTCCCTCACAGCACCGACAGGAACCTCTCCCTACTCCAGTATGAGATGATTTTAGAACGATAATCTGTCCCCCACAGCACCGGCAGGAACCTGTCCTTACTGCAGTATGAGATGATTTTAGAATGATAATCTGTCCCTCAAAGCACCGACAGAAACCTCTCCCTACTCCAATATGTTATGATTTTAGAACTCTAATCTGTCCCTCACAGCACCGACAGGAACCTCTCCCTACTCCAGTATAAAATGATTTTAGAATGATAATCTGTCCCTCACAGCACCGACAGAAACCTCTCCCTACTCCAATATGTTATGATTTTAGAACTCTAATCTGTCCCCCACAGCACCGGCAGGAACCTGTTCTTACTGCAGTATGAGATGATTTTAGAATGATAATCTGTCCCTCAAAGCACCGACAGAAACCTCTCCTTACTCCAATATGTTATGATTTTAGAACTCTAATCTGTCCCTCACAGCACCGACAGGAACCTGTCCCTACTGCAGTATTAGATGATTTTAGAATGATAATCTCTCCCTCACAGCACTGACAGGAACCTCCCCCTACTGCAGTATGAGATGATTTTAGAATGATAATCTGTCCCTCACAGCACCGACAGGAACCTCTCCCTACACTAGTATGAGATGATTTTAGAACGCTAATCTGTCCCTCACAGCACCGACAGGAACCTCTCCCTACTCCAGTATGAGATGATTTTAGAACGATAATCTGTCTCTCACAGCACCGGCAGGAACCTGTCCTTACTGCAGTATGAGATGATTTTAGAACGATAATCTGTCCCTCACAGCACCGACAGGAACCTCTCCCTACTCCAGTATGAGATGATTTTAGAATGATAATCTGTCCCTCACAGCACCGACAGAAACCTCTCCCTACTCCAATATGTTATGATTTTAGAACTCTAATCTGTCCCTCACAGCACCGACAGGAACCTGTCCCTACTGCAGTATTAGATGATTTTAGAACGATAATCTGTCCCTCATAGCACTGACAGGAACCTCCCCCTACTGCAGTATGAGATGATTTTAGAATGATAATCTGTCCCTCACAGCACCGACAGGAACCTCTCCCTACACTAGTATGAGATGATTTTAGAACGATAATCTGTCCCTCACAGCACCGACAGGAACCTCTCCCTACTCCAGTATGAGATGATTTTAGAACGATAATCTGTCCTTCACAGCACCGACAGGAACCTGTCCCTACTGCAGTACGAGATGATTTTAGAACGCTAATCTGTCCCTCACAGCACCGACAGGAACCTGTCCCTACTGCAGTATGAGATGATTTTAGAGCGATAATCTGTTCCTCACAGCACTGACAGGAACCTCTCCCTACACCAGGATGAGATGATTTTAGAACGATAATCTGTCCCTCACAGCACCGACAGGAACCTGTCCTTACTGCAGTATGAGATGATTTTAGAATGATAATCTGTCCCTCACAGCACCGACAGGAACCTGTCCCTACTGCAGTATGAGATGATTTTAGAACGATAATCTTTCCCTCACAGCACAGACAGGAACCTGTCCCTACTCCAGTATGAGATGATTTTAGAACACTAATCTGTCCATCACATTACCGACAGGAACCTGTCCCTACTGCAGTATGAGATGATTTTAGAATGATAATCTGTCCCTCACAGCACCAATAGGAACCTCTCCCTACACCAGTATGAGATGATTTTAGAACGATAATCTGTCCCTCACAGCACAGACAGGAACCTGTCCCTACTACAGTATGAGATGATTTTAGAACAATAATCTGTCCCTCACAGCACCGACAGGAACCTTTCCCTACTCCACTATGAGATGATTTTAGGACGCTAATCTGTCCCTCACAGTACCGCCAGGAACCTGTCCCTACTGCAGTATGAGATGATTTTAGAATGATAATCTGTCCCTCACAGCACCTACAGGAACCTCTCCCTACTCCAGTATGAGATGATTTTAGAACGATAATCTGTCCCTCACAGCACCGACAGGAACCTCTTCCTACTCCAGTATGAGATGATTTTAAAACGCTAATCTGTACCTCACAGCACCGACAGGAATCTGTCCCTACTGCATCAGATGATATTAGAATGTTAATCTTTCCCTCACAGTGCCAGGAACCTGTACCTAATGCAGTATCTGATGATATTAGAACGCTAATCTTTCCCTCACAGCATCAAGAACCTGTACCTACTCAAGTATCAGATGATTTTAGAGCGCTAATCTATCCCTCACAGCACCGCCAGGAACCTAATGCAGGATGAGATGATATTAGAATGCTAATCTCTCCCTCACAGCGGTAGCAGCATTCATATAGAGGCTGGGCCACATGATGCACTGGCCAATCACAGCCATGCCATTAGTAGGCATGGCTGTGATGGCTTCTAAGGGCAAACGAGTGAAACACTTGTTGATTGGCTGCCCTGCAGCTATTCAACAGGCGCCAAAAAATACCCGAATACCGAACCCGATCCCGGGCTTTTTTGAAAATGGGGCACGGACACCCTAAAGTCCGGTACGGGCCCGAACTTTGCAGTCCGGGTTCGCTCAACTCTATTCCTGAGTACACTATATACTACCCTGTTCTTTTTTGTACTGCGATCATATTTAATAACTTACGCATCATTGGCCGTGTTGCCTCATGCCCCTCCCACAGCTTGATCTCTTATGGGGTGGTGGGGAACATGAGGTAACATCCAGCCATGCATGCTTAGTGTAAACTATTATCACCCATTGGCTTGTTACTCTGGTTACCACTAACCTAAGTCATGGGAACCTTCACGCCGCTGAATTGCATGTTATTACTCGATGATAACCTGTATGGCAATGTGAACCGCATATCTGTTATGTGTACTGAGAAAACTTAATAAAAAAACTATTGAATTAAAAAAACCCAAAGGCATTTAAAAACACTAAACAATAAAAACCTGCTCCTACTTCCGGTTCCGGCGCCTGATGTGAGGAAAGCAGTGTACAGCGGCTCCATCACACCAGCTTAGAAAACCGGCAACCCACGCCCGCGGAAGGTGAGCGATCAACCCACCTGGCAGCACCCAGTCCCCAGCACCCCATGGAGAGGTTCTTAGTGCATGGCACCCCGCCAGCAGTCCCGTCACCTTTCCAATATGGCTGACAGCGTCTCACAGTTAGACACTGGGACGACTCGCCTGGCTCTCCCCAGCATCAATGCCCTCCCTGCAGTGCTCGAGGAGCAGTATGCCGGCCTCGCCCAAGCGGTAACCCCACTCCTATTGCCCACGATTACAGCAGCCTTGGACAGGGCCATAGCAGCAAGCATGGTGCAGATTCTCAGGGAGCTCTGGGAGCACAGCAAGCACCTGACGGACCTGGAATGCAGGATCTCTGAAATAGAAGATGAGGTACAAGCCTCATTCACCAGCGAGAAAGAAACCAAGCAAACACAACAACTCATCTTTGAAAAGCTCGACGAGTTGGAAAATCATTTGAGGCGGGACAATCTCAGGGTTATAGGCCTCCCTGAATCTTTCAATACGGAATCTATAATGGACATTTGCTCCACATGCATCCCCCAAGCATTAGGCCTTCACTCCCCTTGCACAGTGGAGAGGACTCACTGGGTGGGGGCGCCCTCTAACGACAGGCGCTCCCCAAGACCTGTGATAGTGCGGGATCTTAATTACGTGGACAGAGCTAATATACTGAGATCACTCCACAACTCTAAGGAATTGTAGCTGGAAGGGAACAAAATACTCCTATTCGCTGATTACTCACAGGAGGTTTCCAGAAAGCGCAAAGCTTTCCAGCCAATTTGCACAGCCCTATACCTAAAGGACATCAGATTCTCTCTGGCCTACCCAGCAACACTACGCTTCTCTACTCCCAACGGAGAGCAGAAAAATTTCCACTCACCTGAGGAAGCGAAATACTTCCTGGAGTTGTTCATGCACCTACCCATGGACATCTCCTCTCCTCCGGACGGCCCAGGCCCAGGTACTTCACGCAACCAACGCAGCCCAAGGAAGGAACTGGCTAATACACTGCATCTGACCGACGCTTCTCGCTCCAACAGGTGGTCCTAGTAGTCTACAACTACAACCCTCTCCTTCCTGTGCAACTCTCGTTTTTGGACTTGGGTGAAGTATTATGCCTTTATGCCACTTACTCTGATGTTCTATGTCTCCCACTTCCCTGGTGACTCAGGGGTGTGCTAGTTACTTTAAAACTCCAAGTTGACTTTCCCAGGAATTACTTTCTTGTTGTATGTTCTCCTCTTACGGTTTGCTCTCTGTATATTCTCTGTTTTCAGGACATAGAAGTTACACCCTGCCACAGACAGCCTTCTCGAGACAAATTCTGATGCCCAATCCAATCTCAACATTGGGGATGGTTCAAATAGCTGCCCTACTCTGGGGCCACCTGCCGGATGGGGTCCAGCGCATCGCTCACGGGTGGACGAACCCTTTTCTCTTGGTAACGCTGTATCAGTCAGGAGGTTCACATGAGGAAAAAAGCGAAGTGAAGTCCTCATTGGATATGTTTTTGTTACATTTCATTACAGTTAATCTTTTTTTGTGGTGGTTCAGTTCCAGCCCACCCGTCCAATCCTACCCCCCCCCCAAAATCTCTACCCCCCCAATATTCCTACCCTAGTTCTAAAACAGTATAGTGTCTACTTTCTACCTACACACTCTCCTTTAGCGTCCATCCACCTTCAGGACCTCATTAGCACCGTACTACCCCACCTCAGATAGACACTTTCTTGAAACTCATCTCTTGGAATGTGAAGGGACTCAGGTCCCCATGCAAGAGAATGTCCTTCCTTAGACATTTAAAACGAATGAAAGCAGACTTAGCAATCCTGCAAGAGACCCATCTCATAACTACAGATTTTTTTCGCCTACACAAACTTTGGGCGGGTCAAGTAACTGGATCCCTCTCGGCAGATAATAAGGCAGGAGTCATGCTCCTAATAAACAAAAACATACCTTGTGAGATCCTCTCTACACATGCAGATACAGAAGGCCGGTTCTTCACGGCAATACTCAAAACCCACAACAGACAATGGGCACTAACAGCAGTATCAGTAGAGAAATTCCACATTCAGTAAAGCCTCTATGGTGGCTGCCTCATCCCTTGATAAATGTAACAAGAAACAAATACCCCCTAGGCGGGACTGTAATAGGCAGCAAACACCAAAAGTAAAAGGTTCTAAAAAAGTCTTATTTTATTTTTAAATTTTAAAAAGGAATTGTCACTCATTCGAGGGACAGGTACAAAAAAACATGATACATACATACAGTAAATATGTTACAAACGTTGATCAAAATTTGTCTAAGAGTAGATCATACAATCCAACACAGATTGTCTCTGTGGGAGTAATAATACATAACTTTCTTACAGAAAGAAATCCGTTGTCCGAAGATGAAAAGATGGAATTCGGTGCCCAACGTTCAACGTTTCAGGTCCGGTTAAGGCCCTTCATCAGGGGTATTGTCAATGGAACAAAAAGTATATAGCTATTTATTAATATTTATGGATGTTACATCTCAACTGCATGTATCCGTTTTAGGGACAATGTCCCATTGCCAGATGTACTGCTGTAAAAGCAGTGATGTCAATCAACATAAATGACACCCCAGAAGGGTAAGTCAAAGGTGTGCAATGTCAAACTCACAAATGGCCCCTGGTCGTTTGTTATTTATTCATCTTCTGTAAAGGATTATCTGAACCTTATCCTCACGGTAAAGGTATGTACTCGGGGGGATCTGCCACCGGTTCTCTAAGAAGGAAGGTGTAAATACATCTTCCAGGGCCTTGTGTTGTAAGGTCTGGGGATTACATCCCTCCTCCTCCCGCAGTATCGCCCAACTCACCCACACAAACCTTTTTCCACTCTCTGTCTGAGCACATAGCCCCCCACACTCACTTACCCCATGTCTGCACTGGAGACTTAGCTCGGTCATGTCCCCCAGGGAAGACAAGTTAAAGGATCCTATGAAGGGCCACTCAACCACATCTCCATCTCCCACTTTGCTCTCACAATGGGCAGACAGTCTTCAACTCATGGACATCTGGAGACTGGCTCACCCTGAGGGAAGAGACTTCTTTTTTTTCTACACCGCACAATTCCTTATCCAGAATCAATTATGTCTTTCTAAACCATAGTATGCTAACATCCACAAGAAACCCCATCATGCATATGATATCACAATATCTGGCAATGCTCCTATATCCCTCCT
Organism: Glandirana rugosa; assembly: GCA_018402905.1. Lineage (NCBI taxonomy): Eukaryota > Metazoa > Chordata > Amphibia > Anura > Ranidae > Glandirana > Glandirana rugosa. Next base: position 221,615 of record BLSH010086034.1, read on the forward strand.
CCTGTCAGGCTTTTCCCAACCAAGTAACCCCAAAATCTGGAGGTTCCCCTCCTATTTAACCAAAGACGCTTTCCTCAAACAAACACTCCAGGACACATGGACAGATTATTTAGACACTAATGCAGCCCACGTAAACAATCCCAACTTGTTCTGGGAGACGGGTAAGGCAATCCTGAGGGGCAGGATCATATCCTTCGCCTCAGCCTTTAAAAAAAAAAGGTAACCTCAGAACTACTTGCCACGAGTAACTCTCTTCAAGCTGCACACAAACGTCTCTCTGCCAACAACTCACAGCATAACAGGGAGGCCTGGAGAGCAGCCAAGGAGAAATTTGACGTTTGGGCAGAAACCCAAGACAAAATACACCAATCCCAGCAAGAACTAAAATTTCACAAACATGGCAACAAACCGGGGAAACTTCTGGCCCGACTTTGTATAGGCCCCCACACCACAACCCACATAGCTTCACTAAGAGACAAGGAGGGCAACATCCCCTCCTAACCCAAAAACATAAACTCCATTCTTCAGGAATTCTATGCCTTCCTCTACAGCCACGACCCTATAGACGAGGAGAGAGCTGGTGCTTTCTTGAAACAAACCTCTCTCCCACTCATCCCCCAACACTTATTAGAGCATTTAAATGCCCCTATCACGTACACCGAGATCTCTAAAACAATCAAGGCCCTTACCCCAGGCAAGGCACCAGGCCCAGACGGCTTTACCTCTGACTTTTTCAAACTCACAGAAACACTCATTACTCCCACTCTCAGGTCAGTTTACCAGGGCATCTTAGATGGCAATGCATATCTCCCCACAGGGCTCCAAGCTCATATCAAACTCATTTCAAAAAAAGGCAAAGACCCCCAAGACCCCAGATCCTATCGACCTATCGACCTATCTCCCGTCTAAACATTGACTCCAAAATCCTGTCCAAAATAGTGGCCTCTAGGCTCGCATTCATCATGGGTAGGTCCGCCACCTCCAATATTAGGAAGGTCCTTATGGTTCTGGAGTGGGCAAGAGCGAGCCACGTCGGAGACCCAGCAATTATTACACTGGACTCAGAGAAAGCTTTTGACAACGTAAGCTTTCAATGGCTTAGAATGGTCTTGGCTGCCTTCGACTTCTCCGGTCTCTTTTGCCATCTAGTTGATGCTATGTATTCCGCCCCCACGGCGAGGGTGGTTGCGGCAGGCATGGGCTCCGCCTCCACAAAGGAACCAGACAGGATTGTCCCTTATCCCCCCTGCTTTTCAATTTAGCTTTAGAATCACTATCCAGACATTTAAATGACTACCCCAACCTCACCGGGATTCGCATTGGCTCCCAATTGCTGAAAACTGATCACATCAGTGTCTACCAGTGCCATCTCATCAGTGCCACCTCATTAGTGCATACCAGTGCCATCTCATCAGTGCCTACCAGTGCCATCTCATCAGTGCCACCTCATCAGTGCATACCAGTGCCATCTCATCAGTGCATACCAGTGCCACCTCATCAGGCAATACCAGTGCCACCTCATCAGTGCACACCAGTGCCACCTCATCAGTGCATACCAGTGCAGTCTATCAGTGCCATCTCATCAGTGCCAGCACATCAGTGCAGTCTATCAGTGCCATTTCACCAGTGCCAGCACATCACCAGTGCCACCTCATCAGTGGCAGCACATCAGTGCAGTGTATTAGTGCTACCTAATGAGTACACATGTGTGAAAAATGTGAGATCAGAAACTCACCTCCTCATTGTGGCTGTCACGTACCTGTTGGTGGAGTCTGATTGTGCAGAGGGCAACCTCTCTTACGGCCCTGGTTCGGGAACCCCTGATAGAGGAAACAGGAGATTCCGGAGCACAGGGGGGCTATGGCTGGGCCGGACGTAGTGGTGAGAAGACAGACGTGCTCGAGGACCTCCTAGAAGTGTAGTGGTAGACGTAGGCGTGGTCGGGAGCACGGGGGGACACGAGGCCTTAGAGGACAAAGGAGATAGTCCCCAAGGGCTTGGTCCCGGCATTCTCTCCAACGGGAGACGTGTTAGTCTGAGGTGGTTGTCCATGCACTGTCGGTGTTACTCCTCCACTCAAAGACTAGAGTGTAAAAAGTGTGTACACATGAGTAATCCATCGTGATTATGTGACGTGACTACACGACGGTGACTACTCCACCGTGACCACTACACGACCGTGACCACTTTACCGTGACTATCTGACGTGACTACACGACCGTGACTACTCTACCGTGACTATCTGACGTGACCATACGTGACTACTCCACCGT
>BLSH010086034.1:239088-252345 GCA_018402905.1 Glandirana rugosa
GATGAAGACTTCTCTAGGTTGCTTCTGTTCATTACCAATGGTATAATAGATCCAGTGCAATGAGCATTTAGTTTGCTAAGATTTTTATACATATACCACTGAATTATCTATAATCAGTATATATGGTGTGTGCTGATATTTATCATACTTGGTTGAGCGCAGCTTAAGTATATTAATATTGTTCTGATTCCTTTGTTGTGGTTTTAGGCTGCAGCTGACCCTTCCCCTTTGATGGATGTTTTTTTAACATAAAGGCCTCATACACACGGACGTTTTTTGACGCCGGCGTTTTCTGGCGTTTTTTGCAGCTCTCCATGTTAGTCAATGGCCCCATAAAAACGTCAGCGTTTCTGAGCTGTAGGTGGCGTCGGCGTTAGTGAGCAGAAAGTAGAACCCATGGCCATCGCGTTCTGAGGCTGTAACATTTTGACGTTTTTTGACGCCGACGCCACAATATGCCAAGAAACGCCAACATATGCCACCATATGCCACCTATTATTATACCGGCGTTTTCCGGCGTTTTTTGACGCCGACGTTTTTAGGTTGAAAAATAGCAGAGGGATGATTTTGTTTTAAAAAACGCCTATTGACGCCTATTGACGCCGACGCTCACTAACGCCGAAAAACGTCAATACATAACGCCGAAAAACGTCGCCTTTTTTTCCTTGACGTCGGGCCCGACGTTTTGTTTATTTTTTTATATACGCCCGTGTGTATGAGGCCAAAAGATACCTTTAGCGCAGGTATTGTGAATTGCACATAAGTGCAAAAAGCCAACATTTAGGCCTCATACACACGGACGTTTTTTGACGCCGGCGCTTTCTGGCGTTTTTTGCAGCTCTCCATGTTAGTCAATGGCCCCATAAAAACGTCGGCGTTTCTGAGCTGTAGGTGGTGTCGGCGTTAGTGAGCAGAAAGTAGAACCCATGGCCATCGCGTTCTGAGGCTGTAACATTTTGACGTTTTTTGACGCCGACGCCACAATATGCCAACAAACGCCAACATATGCCACCATATGCCACCTATTATTATACCTGCGTTTTCCGGCGTTTTTTGACGCCGACGTTTTTAGGTTGAAAAATAGCAGAGGGATGATTTTGTTTTAAAAAACGCCTATTGACGCCTATTGACGCCTATTGACGCCGACGCTCACTAACGCCGAAAAACGTCAATACATAACGCCGAAAAACGTTGCCTTTTTTTCCTTGACGTCGGGCCCGACGTTTTGTTTATATTTTAATATACGCCCGTGTGTATGAGGCCTTAAACCTAAAAACCCACCAACAGAAAACATATAAAAATTGAGACCAAGAAATATGGCAGTGCCCCAATGCAAGAAACCGCTGCCACATTTGGCACTTTCTTTGGGGGGGGGGGGGGTGTACCTGGTTTTGCCGTGGCGATCTGAGCCACATGCAAAACCATGCAAAATGTGCTGCAACCACAGCAAGTGAGGGTATAAATGAACATACAATCAGGCATTTGATAAATTACAAAAAAAACTACACCTGCATGGTGCTGCATTGGCTTGAGCCAGTGGAGATTTTACATTCTATATGGGCACAATAGAATCTTTATGCTGTTTTGGCCATATAGCTGCACTGATGAGGTGGCACTGATGGTCACTGATAAAGAGGCACTGATGGTTACTGATAGGCGGCACTGATGGGCACTGATAGGTTGCACTGATGAGGTGGCACTGATGGTCACTGATAGGCGGCACTGATGGACACTAATAGGGGGCACTGATGGGGACTAATAGGTGGCACTGCGAGGTGGCACTGATTGGCAGCACTGATAGAACTGGTTAAACAGCATGTTTCTTTCCATGGGTGGTGCTGTGAAAAAGAATAATGTAGTTCAATGTGGCCACCATATGACAATTGTTAGGTTAAATCAGGTGGGGAGGAGGCAACATATTGCCTCCTCACCACCTCTCAAACAGCTCTAAAAAGCGATTCACAATAAATAAGGCTGAGCTCCGGTGAAGTGAACAGTCTCTTATCATGTTTGAGCAAACACGTTACTTTCCTGCACTTTCCTCCTTAGTGTGTGGACACCTTGCTGATTCCAGGGAGGGGGGGGGGGGGCACTTGAATAGGTTTATAGAGAGACTAAGGCAAGGAAAGACTTTTCAGTTTTGCTTTATACATTTTTGGAATACCAGGAAACTGATCTATAAGATACTGTGAATATACACCCTGTTCCAAATTATTATGCAAATTATATTTTCCTCATTTACCTGAATAATTGATGGAAACAACAGTCAGCATAATTCTCATGTTATTAACTATTATTTTATTTGAAAAAACTCCTAATGATAACAGTATTTTTCTTTCAAAATAAAAAACTTACAATGCACTGTTCCAAATTATTACGCACAGTACGTTCCAAAACACTTTATAGGTTGTAAGGAACTAAAAATTGTCATTTTTTGTGTTTGCAGCATATTTACTGAAATCAAAAGCTATTTCAATCAAACTTTGAACAACATTTTAACTTTTTAAACATTTTAACAGATCACGTTACATTTTAACAAGGGACCCCTTATTTGATAAAAGCTTCACAAGTCTTGCATCCATTGAACTTGTGAGTTTTTGGACAGTTTCTGCTTGAATTTGTTTGCAAGATGTCAGAATAGCCTCCCAGAGCTGCTGTTTGAATGTAAACTGCCTCCCACCCTCATAGATATTTTGCTTGAGGATGCTCCAAAGGTTCTCAATAGAATTGAGGTCAGGGGAGGATGGTGACTTTCTCTCCTTTTATCCCCATAGCAGAGGTATTCTTTGCAGCATGAGATGGTGCATTGTCATGCATGAAGATGATTTTATTACAGAAAGCATAGTTCTTCCTTCTGTACCAGGGAAGGAAGTGGTCAGTCAGGAACTCCACATTCTTTGCAGAGGTCATCTTTACACCTTCAGGGACCCTAAAGGGGCCAACCAGCTCTCTTCCCATGATTCTGGCCCAAAACATGACTCCACCACTTCCTTGCTGACGTTGCAGCCTTGTTGGAACAGGGTGGCCATCCACCAACCATCCACTACTCCATCCATCTGGACCATCCAGGGTTGCACGGCACTCATCAGTGAACAGGACTGTTTGAAAATTAGTCTTCATGTATTTTTCTGCCCAATGCAGCCGTTTCTGTTTGTGAGCATTGGTTAGTGGTGGCCGAATGGAAGGTTTATGCACAGTTGCAAGACTCTGGAGGACTCTACACCTTGATGTCCGTGGGACCCCAGAGCCACCAGCAGCTTCAAATATCTGTTTGCTGCTATGTAATGATGTTTTAGCAGCTGCTCTCTTGATCCGATGCATGGATCTGGCAGAAATCTTCCTCGATGTGCCTTTATCTGCACAAACCCGTCTGTGCTCTGAATCAGCCACAAATCTCTTAATAATGCGATGATCACGCTTACGTTTTTGTGAAATATGTAATGTTTTCATACCTCGTCCAAGGCATTGAACTATTTCACTCTTTTCGGCAGCAGAGAGATCCTTTTTCTTTCCCATATTGCTTGAAAATGGTGCTCTGCTTAATAATGTGGAACGCCCTCCTTTAGTAGTTTTTCCTTTAATTGGGCTCACCTGGCAATCTAATTATCACAGGTGTCCAAGATTGTTTCCAGTGATCAAATGAGCCCTGAGACACAATGCCATCCATGAGTAAAACTAAAAAGCAAAATATTTAATCTTTGTGACACTGAAATAGAATTTGCATAGTAATTTGGAACAGGGTGTAGAGTGGGTTATGTTGGGTGTTTATATGAGTGGCTTGTTGTATAATGTATACTAATGCATCTAATTCTATGTGTGCTTACATTTTTGTATACATTTTTAACTATTTTGTAAGATAATAAATCTATTTTGTACTGATATAACAGTTCAAATGTGCTGCAATTTCTTTTTGCTTTGGTCTGATATACAATATATACGTGGCACATAATGAAAAGACATTAGTGTAACAGTGTGTAGAGCCAGAGATCCCAGTCTTTTGTGTAACTCAATCACATTTTAAATATGAATTCATACACATCAGGTTTATAATTATGCCTGCTCGATTTCAGTTTTCCACAACTACAGCTCATTTCAGTTGAATTTCAGTGGACATTACCTACATTGTTTACAGGCTTTCATTACCCAAAACAGTGATTTTTTTGTTAATTGCTAGGCAAATGTTAAAATGAATGCAAAAAGTCTACTATCATCTTGATTTAATGTAAGATACAAAATCGCATAACACATAGACATGACGCTTGGCAGAGAAAAGCTTTTTTTTGTAAAATGAACAGTCATGTCTATCTTAATAATCGGTGAGGCAGTGAAGGAAAATTGTTTTTAAATTAAAATTAATATAGTTTCACTTTATAAATAAAGCTTAATCAAGAGCAAATGGTCCAGTGACTGCACAAATGTATGATTGTTTATTAAAGAAATAAAACTAAGAGTTCCATTAACTGTGCTTGCATAACTAAAATAGCATGGATGTTGGTTATTAAAATGGGAAAAAGTGAGAATCCATTGAGGAAGAGAAAACAGAAATTAGAAAATTGTTTCCTTGTACTTAGTTACTATGGATGCAATTTGTGATGACTAGATGGATCATTTTCCTTAAAGGAATACTAATGTGAAAAACATTTTATTCTGATAACTGTTAGGAGTTAATACATTGCTTGTGGTGGATTATTCTGATGGTAACAACATGCCTGCAAAATGATGCATGGTGGCTGTAGACTCCACTGGAAGCAAATGTGACAACAGAGGAAATTTATTGTGAGACAGGAATTACAACCCCTTAATAGAAAGTGCTTCATGGCAGGATTACCAGACTATATGAAAGCTGCTGATTTAACCACTTAAAGAGTGCCCCAGGTACATATACATATGTACCTCTACGTGATTTCTCTTCGTGGCTCTGATTGGACACAGTGGGAGCTAATGAGCGGGTCATTCGCTGGAGAGACTATGTAAACAAGGCAGACCATCGTTCTGTCAGAGAGGAAGAGAGAGAGCTTGTGTTCCTGCTAATCAAGAACACAGATGTCTCTCTTCCTCCAGTCAGTCCATCCCCCACACAGTTAGAAATCACTCCCTAGGAGCACACTTAAGCTTTTGATCGCCCCTGATGTTAACCCCTTCCCCGCCAGTGTCATTAATACATGCATTTTTTCAGCACTGAGCACTGTATTGGTGTCACTGGTCCCCAAAAAGTGTCACTCAATGTCAGATTTGTCCACTGCAATGTTGCAGCCCTGCAAAAAAAGGCTGACCACCACCATTACTAGGAAAAACAATTCAATAGAAAAAGTCGATAAATCTATCCCATAGTTTGTAGACGCTATAACTTTTGCGCAAACCAATCAATATACGCTTTTTGGGATTTTTTTTTACCAAAAATATGTAGCAGAATACAAATTCACCTAAACTGATGAAGAAATTAGATTTTTTTACATTTTTTATTGGATATGATTTATAGCAGAAAGTAAAAAATATTGTTTTTTTTTTTTTAAATTGTCTGTCTTTTTTTGTTTATAGTACCAAAAATAAAAACTGCAGAGGTGATCAAATACCACCAAAAGAAAGCTCTATTTGTGGAAAAAAAGGACATCAATTTTATTTGGGTACAGCGTCGCACGACCACGCAATTGTCAGTTAAAGCAACGCAGTGCTGTATCGCAAAAAATGGCCTGGTCAGGAAGGGGGTAAAACCTTCTGGAGCTAAAGTGTTTAAAACAAAACAACTTTCAAAACGACATTAACATGTTAAACCTCATATAAAAAGCACCTAAAATTATGAGAATACAATTTTTATTTTGCAAAAGTTACTTTTTCACAGTGCTGTAGTTTGGACTTAAAAGCAGATGGAAACCTACCAGACAAAGAGACACGCTCTTTGTTTTTTTAACAATGGATATGGTTTGAGAGGTTATGGAGTATGTCTAATCTGTAAGGAGAAGGAGCAAACTTTGGGAACAAAGGTAACTATATTTAGAACAGATGCCAAAATAGTTCTATGCACACTCTAGAAAAGTACATAATCAGGATGGGAAGGAAGAAATGCAAGGTTTTGAACTATGGGTAACATTTTCTGTCATGCTGTTTAGAAGCATCCACAATACCTACGCATTTAAACAAATGCCAGAATAATGAACAATAATGCATTTTTAATGTGGCTAGAAGTGTGGAAATAATATTCTTCAGTAATGGTATAGGAACAATATATTGAATGAAATATATAGGGCTCACTTATGATATGGTTCCCCAAAGCCAGGCAACTAATGAACCCCAGAAAAGTAAAAAGGTGTTCCTTCCTTTTTGGAGCTTTTGAGTTTTCATCCGGATGCACCACCACAATATGGGTGTCAGGTCCGAGCATTCCTAGATGAACAGTTTCCTGGAAAGTGGATTGGTCATTGTGGGCCAGTTGAATGGCCCCCAAGGTCTCCCGATCTGACCCCCTTAGACCTTTATCTTTGGGGTCATCTGAAGGCAATTGTCTATGCTGTGAAGATACGAGATGTGCAGCACCTGAAACTACGGATACTGGAAGCCTGTGCTAGCATTTCTCCTGCGGTGTTGCTATCAGTGTGTGAAGAGTGGGAGAAGAGGGTTGCATTGACAATCCAACACAATGGGCAACACATTGAACACATTTTATAAGTGGTCAGAAACTTGTAAATAACTCATGAAAGAATAAAGTTAAATACGTTGAATACGTTAAAACCAAGCACACCATTGTTTTTCTTGTGAAATTCCCAATAAGTTTGATGTGTCACATGACCCTCTTCCTATTGAAAAAAACAAAAGTTGGATTCAAAATGGCCGACTTCAAAATGGCCGCCATGGTCACCACCCATCTTGAAAAGTTTCCCCCCTCACATATACTAATGTGCCACAATCAGGAAGTTAATATCACCAACCATTCCCATTTTATTAAGGTGTATCCATATAAATGGCCCACCCTGTGTATATATATATATTTATATATAAAATTATGGTCAAAGCACTGCAACTGCTCTGGTCGACTGGATGGTATGCCAAAAGAGGGGGCATACCCAAGATAGATGATGGATGATGATGGAGAGAATGTGTTCAGAAGTGCCCTTGAAAAGGGGAATGGGTGGGAGGGTATCGCACGCTAGAACCGACAAAGACCCCAGGGGGGTGGTCTGTTTATATACTCCCCCGGGCTCCTCCCATAAATTCAGGCCACCATTACTGGCTTCTTATTTATGGTCAAAGCCCTGCGACTGAGACAGATATGAACCAAATATACACATGACAAGACTTACAACATTAGACCTGCAGTGTGCCCTGGTGAGCTGGATGGTATGCCAAAAGACGGGGCAAAAATACTTTGTTAGGGAAATAATTTCCTTATTGGTCTGGTAGCATTTATTGAGCGAGCTAGCTTAATGTTTTCGACATTTCTACCAGAGGGTTCGGGATGTAATGGGTGAAGCAGGCGGACTTCCGTCTACCTAGCTTCTTGATGACATGGTCTGGCACCCCGTGCTGTGATGCAGCTGAAGCTGCTCCGATGTGGAAGGAGTGTCCAGAATACAGGTTGGGCTTAAGGATGAGGTTAGTCAAGAGGATCTTGATGTAGCTGATTAACTGACTGCCACTCAGGGGGCTGGTTGGAAACGGTAACGATGGGTTAGATTACAACTGGCTGGGTAGATGAGATAACAATCTGTTGAGGATTGCTACTGGGCACCATATATTGTGGGTCTGGAAGAACTTGATGTCGACCCCGAGACCGGACTGATGGATTTTGGACATCGCAAGATGTACAAGGTGGTCTTGAAAGTGTGCCAGGTGGCATCAGTGCAGGATTTGGCAGCTGGGGCCCCTGACGGTAAGCTTGCTGGCCACGGAAGGCCAGTAGAGGCCAGGTAGATGGCTGCCTGGGTGACCAGGCTGGGCAAGAGCCCAAATGGTGAATGTGTCAGAAAGGTAGACATGCCCCTGAAGATGGGACTGGTTAAGGGTGGGACTTGCTATTGGCTACGGGCTGCAAGCTCTGGATACTGCCTAGGATGGATTTGACTGTGTGACTGTGAATAAGGACAGCTTAGCTGGGTCCTTTATGGATAGAAAATGCTGGATTCTGACTAGATAGTGTTTGATGGTGTATGAGGATAGAGCCAGCTGCCTGTGGCATTACAATATTAAGGCCAGGACATGCTTGATGTCTCCTGATGCTGCCCCAGGGTATGAGGCTAAGATCTGTTGTGGTGTTCCAGGCAGTATGGTAGGTCTTCAGGGTGTTGCAGGATAACGACTGGTTAATGAGATGGGTCGCATTGTGCGACCAAGGTTGGATAACAGAGGTGGTCAGGTCGGCTACAGGTTCCTGTGGAAGAACGAAGTATATTTAAAGTGGGACAGTGCATCTGCCGTGACATAGCACTTGCCCGAGATATAAATGCAGTGTGAATTGAATTGATGCTGCAGGGACAATTGCACCAGCCTATGCAAGAAGGACCTGACGGCTAGCGATTGGACCTGTCTTTGTCTATGATTTCGGCCATGGCCTCATTGTCTGTGGCAAAGACCACCGTTCGCACCGTCCAGGTGCGGCCCCAGACCTGGGCCGCTACCACAATGGGGTAGAGTTCACAACGTAAAAATGACGGGCTACGCCCAGGAATCAGGAACCAGTGATGGGCAAAAATTGCAGCAAAGCTTGTAGGGGCTGCAGTATCTGTGAATACCTGCGTTGATGAAGCTGATACTGACAGAGTAAAGAAGGATATACCGTTGCGATTTGTATGGAACTCATCTCATATTGACAAACCCGCTGTTTCTGTTGGATCCGGTCCTGGGAAATTGATCGGGATCTTCTATTTGAGAGAGGAAGCTAAGAGGCAGGAAATGAAGGACTGCCCCTGAGGGACAATTCTGATGACAAAAATTGAGCATCCCTAACAGGGATTGTAGCTGTCTCTTGGTACACCCTTGTGAAGGGTAAGGCGGGAATAACTGACCTGGTCTAGGCCAGTTTGATGGGAGGTGGCTGGCCTGTGTAAGTAGTGAATGACTTCTGGCATGTGCTTGGTACGACAGGATCCGGGTGAGAGACTGGGCGAAGGTATCAAACAGCGATGGCTGTTTTGAGAGCCTAAAGTTGATTACGTTTATTTGAAAACTACAATGGGGCTGAAAGGTGACTTGGCAAATTGGCCAACGATGAACCCCTGTCCAGTTCGAACTGCAACAAGCTGTCTGTGGCCAACCGATCGGTGGTAGCTGAAAGGTGGTTCCTCCTTCCGAGGTCGAGTGAGGCAGTGTGATGAGGCCGATGTGGGATCCTGACGTGATACTTTGTGCGAGGAAGGTGGCCAGTGAGGGAGACGGGTGTAAGGGAAAGGTAACACCCGAGCCACCCAACATCCACTCGGCCTATTCATGATGTATTGTGCTGCTTGAGGTTGCACGTAAATTTAGGATGCGCTCGAGACGCAAATAGAAGCAGCCGGTATTGGCTAAAGTTGCAATTCCCGTTTAAATTATTATTTTTTTTTTTGCCAGCACAGTTCCGCATACCTGCAGGTGGAGGCATCAAGACAGAAATGGCGACTGAGTCCGGTGGGGCCAAACCTGGGCACATTTCCAAACCGCATTTGCCATGTAGTTGCCCACCCCATTAATTTGTCCAAATCTTCTTGCAAGGTTTCCACATCCTGAGGAGAAATTATTGCCCTGCATAACTTAGTATCGTCAGCAAATGGGCTGTTTATCCAGATCGTTTATGAATAAATTAAATAGGATTGGTCCCAGGACAGAACCCCGGGGGGAGACCCCACTCTCCACATTGGACCATTCCGAGTACTCCCCATTTATCACCACCCTCTGGACTCGCCCCTGTAGCAAGTTTTCAATCCATGCACTCACCCTTTGGTCCATGCTGACAGACCTTAGTTTGTACAGTAAAAGTTTTTGGGGAACTGTAACAAATGCCTTTGCAAAATCTAGATATACCACGTCTACGGCCTTCCCTTATCTAGATGGCAGCTCACACCCTCATAGAAGGTTAATAGATTGGTTTGGCATGAATGATTATTCATAAATCCATGCTGATTACTGCTAACCATTTTTTACTACTAAAATCTTGTGTGTAATCCCTTATCATCACCTCCAAAAGCTTGCATACTATTGAGGTTAGGCTAACTGGTCTGCAGTTCCCAAGGATATATCTTGGTCCTTTTTTAAATATTGGTGCTACATTGGCTTTTCTCCAATCAGCTGGTACCATACGAGTCAGTAGCGATGGGTCTAACACCCCCCCCCCCCCCGGTTCTGTTCGCACCAGAACATGCAGACAGACAAAAAATTTGTGTGAACATTCGAACACCCTTAAAGTCTATGGGACCCGAACATAAAAAATCAAAAGTGCTCATTTTAAAGGCTTATATGCAAGTTATTGCCCTAAAAAGTGTATGGGGATCCAGTTCCTGCCCTAGGGGAAATGTATAAATGCAAAAAAAATCAATTGTTTTTTCAGGAGCAGTGATTTTAATAATGCTTAAAGTGAAACAATAAAAATGAAATATTCCTTTAAATAATATTCTTGGGGGTCCCTTAGTCTGCCTATAAAAGGGCACACCTCTGTGATGCTTAGAACATAGCCAGAGCAAAATGACATTTGTGAAGGAAAAATTGTCATTTATTATCGCGGGTGTAATGTATTGCCGGCTATTGCCGGCTCCGGGCAATATACAAAAAAATCACTGAAAAATATTGCGTAGCCCCCCCCCCCCCCCCCAGTCTTAACCAGGCCCTTTGGGTCTGGTTTGGATTTTAAGGGATTTGGTTTTTAACTTTAAAAAAAAAAAATTGACGTGGGGTCCCCCCTATAGTCCAAACCAGGCCCTTACGAGACGAGTGAGCATCCCCCCTCTCCTGAACCGTACCAGGCTACATGCCCTCAACATGGGTGCTTCGGGGCAGGGGGGGCACTGCGCCCCCCACCCCAAAGCACCTTGTCCCCACGTTGATGGGCTGTGGTTGTGGGGGTCTGCGGGTAGGAGACTTATCGGAATCTGGAAGCCCCCTTTAATAAGGGAGCCCCCACATCCCGGCACCCCCTATGTGAATTGGTATCGGGTACATCGTAACCCTACTACTTCACCAAAAGTGTCAAAAAAAAAACCACAGGAGACAATTAGGGACAAGTCCTTTATTAAAAAATAAAAAATAAAAATAAGTGCCCCCTGTTGTAATCCATAGTCAATCACGATGAGCGACGGACCCGTAAAAAAAGAAAAAGCAGCAGCTCCTCCTCCATGGGAGGGCTCCTGCCAACTGAGCTCTGTTTGTTGTAACACTTTATTTATATGGCAGGGTGGGGCCACTCTGTGACGTACGCGCATGACATCTCTGGGTGGCCCCGTCCTGCCATATAAATAAACTTTTATAACAAACAGTGGGCAGTTCTAAATTCGACGAACACCCGATGTTCGAGTCAAACTTATGTTCCTACCAGTCAGTAAACTGTCCATAAAAATTAGGGACAATGGTCTGGCTATCACTTGACTGAGTTCCTCGAGGACCCTTGGGTGGAAGCCTGGTGACTTATTAATTCTAATTTTTTCAAGTCTATTCCTAATTCTATCCTCTGTTAGCCATGACGGGGCCTCCTGTGACGTGCTGTGAGGATAAACATTACAGTTTTGGTTACTGAAGCCCCCCCCCCCCCCATTTTCCTCGTGAAGACTGAGGAGAAGAATAAATTCAAAACCTTCCCCATCTCTCTGTCCTTTATAACCAGATTCCCTTCATTGTTCTTTATGGGGCCAATATGATCTGACCCCCCCTCTCTTACTATTTATATACTTAAAGAATGTCTTGTGATTTTTCTTACTCTCCTCTGCTATGTGCCTTTCCTGTTCTAATTCAGCCGCCCTGATTGCACCCTTACATTTCTTATTGCATTGTTTGTAAAGTTGGCGTGCTAATGGTGACCCCTCAGCCTTGTATTTTTTGAATGCCTTCTCCTTTTCTTTTATAAGCATTTTTACATTGGAGTTAAGCCACCCTGGCCTTTTATTAGCTCTTTTAAATGTATTGTCCATTGGGATGCACTGGCAAATACCCTTATTTAATATGCTCTGAAAGCAACCATTTTTCCTCCAATTTAATATCGTCTAGCAAGAAGCGTAGTTTATGGAAGTTGGCTCATTTGAAATTTAGTGTCTTAGCATCCCGGTGCAGTCTATCCTATTCATGCCAATTGGGATGTAGCGGCTGCATAGACACAGTTTCTGCTCCCAATCTGGCATTTGTGCGGGCGCAAGCCCCAAATACAAACAGTGTGATTTCAGGGACAGACAGCCACACCCACACTGCTTCCCAATTGACAGCAACTCTACTGCCTGCAAGGGGATATATGGAACACCTGTTCCAGGTAAACATGGCCTTGGATGGGTGTACGCTGTAGTATGCGCCATGTGATGGAGGCCTTACACTATTTTTTTTATATTTTTTCATTTTTACAATGTTATTTTTAATATTTTTTACTTTTTTGGGGGGTAGGGGCTTTAGTAAAACGTTGGGGTTCTAAACAGACCTGTCATGTCTCTTTTTGAGACAGATAAAGGAACAGAGGACATAGGTCCTCGTTCCCTTTCACTGCAGTCTCAGCTGCACTACAGATGAATAAATAGGCAGCCTCTGTACAGAGGACTGCCTATTCATTCACAATCTGAAGCATAGTAACTGCAGTTTACTATGTTTTAGTGATGAATAAACAGAGGAGTGATCGGTACTACACTATTGGGTTACATTTAGAGTTGAGCGAACCTCTGGAAGTTCGGGTTCTGCTGGTCCGTCCGAAATTCGGGACAAAGTCCGGGTCCGGACGGAACCCAAACGATCGCACGGACACCGAACCCCATTGAAATCAATGGGGACCCGAACTTTTAGGCACAAAAATGGCTGTAACAAAGATCTTGTCAATATACCGAAGATGGCAATTAATTATGAAAAGTCTGTGTCAAACTTCTACTAGGTGTAAGTGGAGGTAAAAACGAAAAAAATACAAAAATAAAAAAAAAATTTATAAATTTCAATAAAGGGACAGGGGTAAAAAAACATCCCGTGAACGGGATGGGAATGGGGGTAAAATGAAGGAAAACGTCGGGAGATCCCGTAAGGTCCTGAAACAATGTCGGTAAAAACACGGATTTTCAAGCCCAGGGGTAACTAAAGTTACCCCAAGCCACAGGCACGCTAGCAAACCCAAGGCAG
>BLSH010086034.1:274024-286975 GCA_018402905.1 Glandirana rugosa
AGTAATACCAAATAATATTCATTATTTTTAAATCTGCAGATTTCTTTAAAATATTAACAGCAACATTACAAATGGTGAAAACAGTATTTTGTTGAAAAAACATGGCAATAATTTATCATACACAGTGTTTACATCTACTATAAAGCTGATGGTTTAAGGTAGTGATTTTATATTTTAAAGGGCATGAGCTGTAGCCAAGGCTGACTGAGCCCAGAGAGCCACGTGGCTTGTTATTTTTATTACCTTTTTATGCCTCTATGCAATCGAAACCCCTGCATGAGCAAGTTTATGGACTTTACTTTATTCTGTTTCAGTGGCAGCCCATCCACTAGGGGCAATGCCCCCCTATCAATGCATCCGGCCCTCTGATCTACATACAGGGTGGCGGACCATGGATTACAATGGGGGGTGTACTTTTTTGACGCATGTGATTAGAGCCAGAGGCTCTAATAGGCTTTAAAAAGGGTGGGCCCAGGGCACAGAGCACTGCACTCCGAACCCACCCAGTTGTGTGACAAAATATGCGCAGTGCGGGCGGGGGGGGGTCCGTGGCCAGGTGCATCTCCAGACCTAAACCCTATTGAGCATCTGTGGGGCATCCTCAAATGGAAGGTGGAAGAGCACAAGGTCTCTAACATCCACCAGCTCCGTGATGTTGTCATGGAGGAGTGGAAGAGGACTCCAGTGGCAACCTGTGAAACTCTGGTGAACTCCATGGCCAATATTGTTATGGCAGTGCTGGAAAATAATGGTAGCCACAAAAAATATTGACAATTTGGGCCCAATTTGGACATTTTCACTTAGGGGTGTACTCACTTTTGTTGCCAGCAGTTTAGACATTAATGGCTGTGTGTTGAGTTATTTTGAGGGGACAGCAAATTTACATTGTTATACAAGCTGTACACTCACTGCTTTACATTGTAGCAAAGTGTCATTTCTTCAGTGTTGTCACATGAAAAGATATAATAAAATATTGACAAAAATGTGATGGGTGTACTCACTTTTGTGAGCTATGGTAAAACGTAAAGATGTTGAACAGTCAATATTGAATGTTATAAGGGTGTGGAATCAATGCATTTCGCTATAATCGCTTCTTAAGTATTCACACTTAGCGATGGACAAATGTATATACTGCAGTACAAAGTACAATCATCCTATTTAACCACACACTGATCCCTGGTTTGGCGGGAATGTGGGGGACCAGGGGGTTGCAATCAATTTCCCTTAATTGGAGGGGGAATTTAGTAAGGCTTTTCAGCCTCAATTTTTCTGTTTGGTGAGACAGATGGCAGTGCTGGTGGATGCATTGAGAACTGATATGTTAATAATCTTACTCCCCTCTATATTTTTGAATATTTTTGAATGGGTAAATACCTAAGATTCACATATTTATTGTTTTTATATGTCTAGAGTATAAGGTGTGGAGTCGCCTCATACTGTGGAGACACTCATCTTTTATACTGCTCTGCATTTGACTTGAGGAATCTCTCTTCCTACCAGAGTTTGTCACTTGATTGTGGCTGATAAGGTGTGTGTTTTTTGCTGTGTGTAGATTTATTTTTAGATATATGCTGCTGAATGAGTGGCTGAATGAGTGGCACCCATCAGTGCCACCTATCAGTGCCGCCTAACAGTGCCGCTCATCAGTGCTGCCCATCAGTGCCACCTTATTAGTGATGCCCATCAGTGCGCCAATCAGTGCCGTCTTATCAGTGCCACCTATCAGTGCTGCCCATCAGTACCACCTATCAGTGCTGCCTCATCAGTTTGTCCTTCCTGGTTAAATGGGATGATAAACTTTGTACTGCAGTATATACATTTGTTGTGTTCTCTGTTTGATTTTTGGCACGTGTTTCTTTGTTTTTGCAGTGTCCATCCCTAAGCGTGAATCCAGAAGAAGCTATTATAGCAAAACATGTTGATGCCACAAGCTTATAACATTCAATATTGACTGTCCAACACCTCATTTGTTTTATATGATATGGTTTTATCTGGAGGGCACTTAATACTTTAATGTGATATAATTAAAATAATGATTTTATATAATTGGTGTTCATGTCTTTCATCATTTGTTGGCACATTCAAAGTCCCTTGCCCTGTGGTTGGTGAGGCCCCCTTCACCTTTTTAGCATGTGGTCCTCCCTCTTACAGGGGTTATGGTGTGGTCTGACATGGACTTCATTAAAAAAACGCATCTACCATTGAATCTAATACCCCATGTCACAGTACCCAAGAGCTGGAGATTTGTTTGTATCCACCCTTTGTTTACTGAAATTGATATTTAATTTATGACTCATGTGCAATGCTATAGACTTCCCACTAAGAGGGCGGTGACACCAACTTAGAAGCAATTATGCTCAAGAGAGCTAATAGTGGCATGTTCATAGATGCTGCCAGAGCTATAGCCTGAGTTGGTTTGGCATCCATATGACTGTGAATTTACATGTGTCTAGCAGTCACAGTGTTATAGTTTGTGGAGCAGAGGCACACACTTTCCACAAATTTCCAAGTTATAGTTTCTTTTATTTTCAGGGTTGCTCTTAAATTAAAAAAGTCAATCTCAGACACAAGCCTAACCTTGAAGGTATAAATTTGTTGATATTATTCAGGACTAATCAGTGGTTGATGAGAAATGGATGTCTTTCCCGCAGTGTTGTTCATCAATTTGAAATACTCCTTTCACAGTCAGATTACATCACAGTCAGATTGCAAGACAGCAACAGCAGTGATAAAACAAATCTTATAAGAGTTTAGCACATGTAATCCAGTTAATGTGTTTCACAGCTAAAAAAGTCTTACTGACACTGGGATTATATAGTCGTTTTACTAATAGACTTTACTTAATTGAGTTAACCTTAATGTCCACAAATTTATGATGTCATGATGCCCAAATAAAGAAATGATAAAAGGTAATATAAAGTTAAAGGAAAAATAAACCTATTACACATGTGTTAGGAAATACCAAATTTGGTGCCTCAGTGTTAAGAGTTCTTCAAATTTGTCCATGACTTAAAGCTCAGCTGTAGAAAAAGATAATGCACTGTATGCAATCCACTTTCCTGTTGTGCAAAATGTATGAAATAGGACTGTGCAGTCCAATAGGCACTAAAGTTATACATAGTATTTGAAGAATTTCACCCAGAATATAGTCATCCAAAAGACTACCCTAAGGATTTGACAGGATTCACCATTCAGTTTCTGCCAAACAAATATTTAATTTTTTGCAGGTACCTGATCAGCAATAGATTGATTATTGAATTTTGCCATGCAAATATAGAAATTAAAGCAGACATATTTTAAGTAATTTCATCAATTACTTTGGCAAATCTTCACAATTCACCTTTTTTTCTGCCTCACTATTGCTTTGGGCTGGGCAGTATGGCAATACGGCATTCTGGTGCTGCTGATGTTTTTTTTTAACAGTTTTTAAGTTTGATTACCAGACTATGCAGCATGGCACAGAACATGGCATTGTCTGTGGCCTTGGATGGAGAGTATAACATTTTTCCCCTGTTAAGCATAGGCAGTGGAACCTTGATTTTAGGAGACTGAATAATTGCTATATGACAAATCTTGTCTTACGGTGTACCCATATATGGTGTTCCTCTGCAAGTGTTGTGGTGTTACCAACTGGTGTCATCTGCTATACATACTGTAAATATATGCTCTGCTTATATACGTACCCCCTTGTCTTAAACAGGGGCTACCGGCTACATTTAGCTTTGCTGGGTGGTAAGTAACCTGGCTGATTTGTAGTTTATTTGATTATCTGGGGTTTCCCTTAAATCCAGTATAGCTGTAGTTCCTCTCTTTTGCCAATAAGTGTCATTGGTACCTCTGGTATTAGTATGCTGAGCTGCAGTAAAACTGACTTATGAATATTTATGCTACTCCTAGCCAACCAGTAGGAGTTTCCCGACTGATGGTGCTAGGAGAGAGTATAAATATGTAGGGAGGCCAGGTGATCGCTTTCTTCCACCCAGGCCTTGGCTTGGAATGGGTGTACTTGAAGCAGCTCTGTGACTAGGCCCGAATCCTGAAGCCTAACAATGTGATCAAGGCTCTGAGACTTTTGAGCCTGTTGGAGGACACTGAAGGAACTGATAGGAAGTGTTAGAAGTTATTCTACCATAGGGGAGAGCTGTGGAGAACCAGAGAAAGCACAGTGATAGATGTATCCAGTCTATTACTACATATACTTTGAGTTATGGTCGCTATTGAAGTCTGACACTGCTAAAAAGGTACATGCTGGTCCAGCATAATGTACACTCTAAGAAAATAGTGACTTTACATAACTATATTAGGACCAGTATTGAACTCTCCACATGGAGTAACAGCTTGACAGCAATTGCTGACCAGCTCCATTACAGCTTTGTTAGAGCCTATTTTGCAATCCCCTAGACCAGTGATGGTGAACCTTGGCACCCCAGATGCATTTGAACTACATTTTCCTTGGTGCTCAACTACACTGCAGAGTGCATGAGAGTCATGGGAAATGTAATTCCAAAACATCTGGGGTACCAAGGTTCGCCATCACTGATCTAGACATAATAAGCATTTATTCCTTGCAGTAGGGGGGGGGGGGGGCTCAACTGCAAGGGAGGGTTTTTTCATTTCCAATTTTGGGATTTTATTATAGGGGTTGATTTGCTAAAGGCAAATATACTATGCACTTCAAGTGCACTTGCACTAGATCTGAGGTGGAGCTCTGAGATGAAGGGAAGCTCTGCTGATTTCTATCATCCAATCGTGCAAGCAAACATTTTTTTTTTATTTACCCTGCATGTGATTGAGTATTCTTCGCAAAGTGAAGCTTTATCTCAATTACTATGTTCTTGAGCAAGTGCACTTGCAGTACACCTATATTTGCCTTTAGTAATTCAACCCCAATGGGTAAATTTTTCAAGGTATTGTTAGGGAACAATTATTGTTTCTAAAATTACATTATAACATAGCAAATCTTCACTTTTTGAGTTCAGGTCCCCTTTAACCACATGCCGACCGCCAACCGCAGGTTGATGGCGACAAGGTGGTTCGTTATCGCAAATCGCCGTCATATGACGGTGGCTGCGATAACGTGCACTGTGAGCGAGCGTGCGCTCACTGTGTTCAGGGAGGGCCAGAGAGCGGGTGCGGCGGCTTCGATTGCCGCCGGCTACCCGTGATGGCCCCCCGGAGTGAAAGAACGGAGGTCCGTGTATGTAAACACGGACCTCCGTTCTGTGAAGGGGGAAGGGCTGTGATCACAGCCTTCCTGTATATGGAGGCTATGACCACTTCCCTTCCCCAGCTAGGGCAGTCCCCCCACAGTAAGAACACGCCCAGGGAACACAGTTAACCCTTAATTCGCCCCCTGCAGGTTAACCCCTTCACTGCCAATTGCATTTACACAGTAATCAGTGCATTTTTATAGCACTGATCGCTGTATAAATGCCAGTGGTCCCAAAAAAGTGTCAAAATGGTCTGACATGTCCGCTGAAATATCGCAGTACCGCTAAAAATCGCAGATCGCCGCCATTACTAGTAAAAAATAAAAAAAATAAAAACCCCAAAAATGAATTCTCATCATCTGTAAACGCGGCCACTTTTGCGCAAACCAATCAATAAACGCTGATTGCGATTTTTTTTATTTCAAATATGAGGAAGAATATAAATGGGCCAAAAACGGCGAAAAAAAATGTTTTTTTATATTTTTTTTTTTCGATTTGTATTTTAGCAAAAAGTAAGAAATTTGGGGTTTTTTGCAAAATTGTCGCTCTTCTTTTGTTTATAGCGGCGATCAGAAATGACGCAGCGGTGATCAAATACCACCAAAAGAAAGCTCTGTTTGTGGGAAAAAAAGGATGCAAATTTCGTTTGGGTACAACATCGCACGACCGTGCAATTGTCAGTTAAAGCGACGCAGCGCCGAATCGCAAAAAGGGCTCCGGTCCTAAAGCTGGAAATCCTTCCGGGGCTGAAGTAGTTAATTCAGATAAGGGTCCACGTTAAATCAGCAAGGATACTAACAAATGTATGCATAATAATTATATACATATAATTGTACACTTTGGAGTTGAATTTCTTGACTTTACATATCATGATTTGTTAATAATTACATGATGTCAAATGAATGTACATACAGTATTTGGATGGAAACACATTAAGAAATATCAAAACAAAAGTCAAAATGATAGTATAAGGTGTACACAATAAGGTAAACTGTTATAAAGTTAAAAGGGAAGGATGTAATAATATAGAACAACTACTATAATACTACATCTACATAAAAGAACCAATAAACTGTTTACATTGAAGCAATTAAAATCATGGTGCTGTTGTTATTATAAATAATGAAGTGAAAACAATTTCGTTTCACAATGTAGATAGTGTTAACAAAAAAAAAAATTAAATAGAAGCTGAAACATATATAACGTGAGTTGTTAATTAATGCACATGTGAGCTTGATTTATTAGCTGGTAGATTACTACCTAAAGAAAATGTAATGTGCAAATTGAAAATTAAATTAATTCCTGGATGAGTGATTTCAGCTAATAAAGTCATTGTTATGCATGTGCCCAAGAGAGATCATTTATGACCATAGCCCTAAGATACAGAGTTCCATAAGTAAGGACAGATTAAAGGGAATATCCAGCAGGCTACATGTTCTTTCCATACCTAAGCACAAGACCTTTGCTGGTTCTCAGCATGAAAAAAATATTGTTTCTTTTGTGTTCTCTGGAACAGAATTGCTAGAATAAATACTGCAAGTACACATACTTTTTCATATAATACTCCCTTGCCCAGTTCCATCATGGTGAGAGGAATAATATAAATCCCTAAACTAGGCAAGGGGTGCTAAAATAAAATTAGGATTAAGTTAGCAACCCATAAACATCTAAATAAATGTCCTGTAAATTATACAATTCTTTAAAGTTTCCATGGAATGTGCTACATATTTAAATGTATTTTTATTAACCAGTATTATTTTCCACCCACTTCCTTTTCTGTATCATGCTGCATTATATTTACTGTTATATAGTGTAGTTATATGCTAGAACTATAGTTATAGCTATATGTTTTCCTTCAAGTCAGCAGGAGTTCTTTAAAAATACAACACAATACCTCTTGAAATATAATGCAATAGGATTATTACATGCAGCTAAAAATAAGGATAAGCATTAGTCTAATGAGATAATTGTAGTCACATGACTGAAAATTTTCGTATAAAGCTTCATGAATTGAGCCTTACGTGTGTAAAAATGTACTGTATCTATGGGCAAAATTAAAAAATCACATTTATGATGCAATCTATCAATAGCTTTAGCATGGCTGTGATTGTTTTTCTAATTCCCTTCTGTAGCATTGTTTTATTGCTTGTTGAACCTGGCAGTAGATTTTCCACTTCCTCTTCTAGGTTTGCAGCAGCATTATCATCCTTAGGACAGGGTAGTCTTTAGGGTTGCCACCTGTCCGGACTCACCCGGACAGTCCGGGTTTTGATTCATGTGTCTGGGTTTCAGGTGGACTGAATCCCAGACACATTATTCAGACTGGGCTGTGGCTCCCAAGTAGCCAAGAGAGTCACACACAAATGTGTTGCCATCCGGGAGCTGTGGGCGGCTGTCTGGAGGCAGGTTCAGCATCACTGGGGGGTAGGGCCAGCAAGAGCAATTTGGTAACACCCACTGTTTGCTGCAGCATGCTATGCACACTGCATTACTACTCTCCTTGAGGCACCCAAAGGGGTCCCAGGCCGCTAAAGTGTTCGGGTTTGGCTTGCAGAAAAGGTGATAAAAAAGGTGATAACCCTAGTTGTCTAGAGAGGAGAGAGAAGAGAGGAGAAGGGGGGAAGGCCTGTAGTATACAACCCCTTAATGGGTACTCAATGTATATTACATACCATATAATATGCAGTCTGTATCACTTTATCCATATAATCTTTCTATGGGGGAAACAGCAGGTCAACAAAGCGGCTCCCCGCAGTCCTAAGGGTTTCCGGACAAGAAGGTACCTAGTCTCCATCTATAAAGAGGAGTAGGCAAAGTAAGTGAGATCCAAGTATGTTTCCCGCTCAGAGGTTCAGCTAGGAACCTGTGAATAAAGGGGTGGGCTTACCTATCGGTAAGGTGTCCTGTTCACGGCCTTCCGCTCTGAACACTGAGTGCGGTGTGCACAGAGCCTGTATATAATGGCAGGACACCAGAGCATGCGTGTATGCCAGGTAGGGCGCATGAGTGGAATACAACCAATGGGATCAACAGAGTCTGGAGCGCACGTTGCTGCCATGTTAGCCTGGAGGCGGTGTCATGCGCTCCAGACCCACGACGCTGTGAACGGCCTAGTATTGAACCTGATGCTGTCCTACGAGGGGACCAACAAGGGGGCCAAGGTGGCCAACCCACGGGTCCACATGGATTTACGTGGCCCCCTGTGTGCGCTGGCTGAGAACAGCAAACAAGGGGGGGAAGGGAGAGGAAGGAGGAGAGGGGGTTTGATATCCTACCCACAATCCATCCCTCATCTCACATGGTCCCATGAGCCAATCAAATAGGCAGTCCTCCAACTTGACCCACAACAGCGCAGGGTGACTAAAAAACAACAAAAAAACATGAGAGTGAGCAATAACATTATTATATTAACAGACACATTTAGCACAGTAACTGCATCCAATAAGGGTCTTCTTTATCTATCATGGCAGAAGAGGAGTGAGGCAGATGCAACGTTAGCTGTCATTTTTTATTCTTTCCTTCCTTCCTACCTTTTTCTCTCCATCATTCCTGCCTACTGCCTTTCCATAAATTATTGTTTTGTCCTGATGAATGCCAAGCTCTGCAGCTGAGTATAGGTATGTTCTACCAAACTGTAGTGAACTAGAGTAAATATAGTAGTAGACAAGGCTGCCTATCCCAAAAGTGACCTTTGTAAATGCATTTCATAGCATGTCTTCAACCATGTAAACAGTTAAATTAAATCCAATATCTATCTTCATTTTTAGTTTCTGTCTGCATGGTTCAGTAACATGGCTGCATTGATATAGCTGAAACCCATTTATTTTGGCATGGTATATTCTGAGTCATTGAATTGAAGTTACAAAGAATCAAATCTTCTGCAACATTATTGTTCTTGCAGCATCCACTGAACTGGAACTCCCAGTCACACATATTATGCTAGTATTAGATCTCCTCTACTTGTTAAAAGGTGAAGTTCTTCTGTGCAAAAGATTAGCTTTTATAAAACTGTGAGCAGAAAGGTAGATATTTTGGAACAAATGTATATAAAACGAATGAATACCGATATATGATTACTTTGGTTTAAAAATAACATTTTACTAGATTAGATGACATATTTTATAGAGGGTTTCAGAATATTACTTTACCCAATTGTTATACTGTTCATATACCGTGAAACATTTGCAAGTAAGACGAAAAAAGAATTCCCTTTACTGTATTCAACCAAATGCAATGTTGTATAGAGTCAGATGCAATGGTAGCAGCAAGCAGCTCTCATGATAGCTTGATGTGAAGTGGTAAAATAACTTCAAAATAAGCCCTCATTCACCTCTGTAGTTATAAGCATGGTGGAGATATTCATCTTAACGTCCTATGGAAAATTAATTGTGGCAGCTTGCCAGCCTATTATTGTAAACAAATATTGGGTACTAAGCCATTTTAAACCTACCGAAACACTATTTTAGGGCCTGTTCACAATATGGGCTCGTTCATAGCATGTGCAGTGAATGTGTGTGCACAGCATGTATGTGTTTCCACAACTGAATCAAGGCAGGTCACTGCAAGGGCAAATACAAAAAAAAATTGCTTCCTATGTGTCTCACTCACATCACTACATTGCAATGTGCTGTGTTAATATGCAACCTGTCTGCATTTTGATGCAATGTATATGAACGCATACAAACGCTACACAACACAACTAAAAGCAATGCGCTGTAGCCCATACAGTGTGAATCAGCCATATGTTTTTGTGGTTGGAGCTGTCAGGAGTTGAGTGCCTATGTAAAGGTTTACATAATAGGGTGATTACAGACAGTGTGCGTTTGGGGCTGCTCACCCCTGCATGCCTGTCAGATTAGGTCCAGACAGCCATTGCATCCCCAGAATTGTATAGGCTGTTTGGTCACAGTTTCTGGTAGTTCCAGTTGAATAAACAGATAATTCACACTGTACAGGCTACAGTGCCCATGTGAATGAGGTCTAAAGATAGAAAGACTAAATTGTTGTTAGTATTGTTAGTGCGGACATGATATGGGAGATTGTCAGAGACTAAAAACTGGGAACATGCTGAAATATGGTCAGAGACTAGAAACATGTTATATTGTTAGGGATACTGCTATTATAGCCCTGAATTAATTAGCCACACAATAAGTACCAGGGCTCCATATGGCGCTTGGTCCAGGGTTGGGCACCAGGGCAATAGTGGCTGACTTGTCTTCTGCCTGAGTTCAGAGCTGGTAACTGAAATACTCCCTAGGCTACTGAACAAGGGAAAACCAATCATTAGATGCGGTGGCTGAATTTATTTATTTATTTTTTTGGCTTTTTTACCTGGTGAGCTGGCCAGTAACCCACCTTAGAGTACCTTCACTCGGGATGAAGGAGAAACTGAGACACTTTTGACAGCAGCATTGTCAGTCTATGGGGGTGGGGGTTAGGTGTACTAGCAAATTTAGATCTCCTAATTTAAGCCAAACTTCAGCAAACACTTTATAAGCAGTTACAGCAAGAGTTTTGTACCTTTTGGGATAAAGGTGTTACAATTAATAAAGCCCAGATAGCAAGCAATTGTGCTGCAAGTTTGAAAATTACTTGCTAAGCTATTGCTAGACTTGCCAGGCTTCACAAGTTTGTTGCACAATTGCAGCAAGTCCACATTGCATGACTCCAGATAAACTTTCTTTGCAAACATTCTGCAAGTCTACTTCAAGTTCTGGTTCAGTTATATTGTGCAATAGTCATCTCACCACATGAGTTACTGTGACTGAATGTTCATGATGTAGGCTTGCAGAGCTCTTGCTGTAGACCAGGGATATGCAATTAGTGGACCTCCAGATGTTGCAAAACTACAAGTCCTATGAGGCATAGCAAGACTCTGACAGCCACAAGCATGACACCCAGAGGCAGAGGCATGATGGGACTTGTAGTTTTGCAACAGCTGGAGGTCCGCTAATTGCTTATCCCTGCTGTAGACTCTCCATTGCAACTTTGCTCTTGCTAGAGACTTGCTGTGCAAATCTGCTACAAATTGGAAAAGTGTGAACTAGAACTTGTGCTTCAAGTGCTCTGCAAGTGTACAAATTGCCAGTGGAAATGTGCAGCAAGTTAACAAGACTTACAATTCAACATTACCCCAAATTTGTGGTAAGTTAGCCTTGCTATCTGGGAGCCTGACCATTGTAAGCACCCCTATCAATGGTAAATGGTTTGTCTCAACTCTATAACTGCTACATCTTCAGGACAGCCTGTCCTGTTGAAAAACAGCAAACTTACAAATGAATATAAAGAAAAGAAAGTCTATGTAGTGCCACTTCCACAAGGGCATTTAACTGGTTCTTTCCCAAACAGTACAGAAGAACATGAAGAACTTAAAACAGGACAGGCACTGGGGCAAGAGATACTCAAAAATGTTTGGCAAACAACAATTAGAGGACAATCTTCTCCCAAAATACATGTGAATACTGAACAGTGTATTATAAGTGAGAGAAACTGGGGAAAGGCAACCTGTCCAATGCTTTAGACTATTTATCAACTGTCCAGCCCCCATCTGAGTGCACCTCCCCAGGGATTGGCTAGACTCTGATCAATATTCAGGCTAAATATTTAAATTCCTCCCTAAGCTCCAGAAGCTTCTGCTAGAGGCAGGGGGTAGCAACCAAGCTCCCAACCTGTGAAACCCTGAACAGACCAAACCAAAAAATGTCTGCTCCTTTGACAACAGACGGAGCCCAAAAAACAAAATCTACCTAGCCACCTAACTAGGAGGGGATTAAACTTAACGTGGTAGTAAACCGTGGCAGTTAAAAAGAAAAAGAAATCCCCTGTAAGGAAATTGCATAATGTGCTCGTATGCATAGCATACGAGCACATTATAAAATACTTAGCTTAGAACAAAGTCCTCCAGCTGTCACTACTGACAGGGCTTCAACCCTCCCCCCGGACTTCCTTCGCGGGCTTCAGTTATATGAGTGTCTGGGGCCGCAATGATGTCACTCCTGCACATGCGTGCGTGCTTTCAGCTCCGGCATGGAGCTCGGAAGGTCTGGTACGGTATGCTGGACCCTCAGAGTGCACTCGCTGATGACGTCACCATCTGCAATCAGTGAGAATATCTCTTAAACGGTGCACATTTAGGAGATATTCATTTTACCTACAGGTAAGCATTATTATAGGCTCACCTGTAGTTAAAAATCACAAAGCAAACTTTACTACCACTTTAAAAAATAAATGCAACCATCACATCTAACAATTGGTAAACTAAAAATTTAAAAATTAAAAAAATGTTTGCTTTTGGATTTAATGCCTATTTAAGTTCACTTCCATTTAATCTTAACAGCACCGGGGGCGTGGCCGGCGCGCGCAGCGGATGGCAGCTTGAGCGAGAAGCTCCGGAGCCCTGAAGGAGAACGAAGCTACGATCGCCATCACAGGGCACCGTACCGCCGAACAAACACCACCATTATACAGCGGAAAGCAGCGCCCACATAGCGGGAATGTCGAGAAAGCGGCAAGGAGACTGCAAGCCGAAAAAATTAACAGCCTACTTCCAGACAATTCTAATTTACCTTCACTTGAATTTATCCGTAATTTAGGTTTTCGTTTGTAAAAAAATTAAAAATTTAAAAATCAAATGGTTAACAATCTACACTACCAACGTAAATAAAAAATTTCACCATCATTTCAAACGAAACACTAAAAATTGATGTCCACTCGGATATTATTACGAATGGACATCCATTTT
>BLSH010086034.1:315184-326467 GCA_018402905.1 Glandirana rugosa
ATATTATTTTATAAATGTTTTTACACTCCCCACATGAGTGAAAACACTCTATGACATACGAGTGATGTCACACTCTGACACAGACCGGTCGGGATTAACAAAATGGCGAGGGTTATTTAGAAATAACTTGTGGTTTACAAAAAAAAAAAAACAAGTAATTGTACCACATCCGTTTCAGTCTCCGCTGGTAAAGTTAAAAAAGAGCCTTGGATGCAGATGCATTCTGAACAAAATAAAAGCTACTAGCAATCGCCTCTGACTTTGCCTACACCATGTTAATGAACAAAAAAAAAAAAACATTTGGTGTTCAATAAAGATTTATTGGGAGCGGTAAAACAATTAGGGCTGGCCAGACACAGTCTCACACTGTAGTGAGCATACAGTATCTCACAAAAGTGAGTACACCCCTCACATTTTTGTAAATATTTTATTATATATTTTCATGTGACAACACTGAAGAAATGACACTTTGCTACAATGTAAGGTAGTGAGCGTACAGCTTGTATGGCAGTGTAAATTTGCTGTCCCCCCAAAATAACTCAGCACACAGCTATTAATGTCTAAACTGCTGGCAACAAAAGTTAGTACACCCCTGACTGAAAATGTCCAAATTTGGCACAATTAGCCATTTTCCCTCCCTGGTTTCATGTGACTTGTTAGTGTTACGAGGTCTCAGGTGTGAATGGGGAGCAGGTGTGTTAAATATGGTGTTATCGCTCTCTCTCTCTCTCATACTGGTCACTGGAAGTTCAGCATGGCACCTCACGGCAAAGAACTCTCTGAGAATCTGAAAAAAAAATGTTGCTTTAGATAAAGATGGCCTAGCCTATAAGAAGATTGCCAAGACCCTGAAACTGAGCTGCAGCACGGTGACCAAGGTCATACAGCAGTTTAACAGTACAGGTTCTACTCAGAACAGGCCTTGCCATGGTCGACCAAAGAAGTTGAGTGCACATGCTCAGCGTCATATCCAGAGGTTGTCTTTGGGAAATAGACGTATGAGTGCTGCCAGCATTGCTGCAGAGGTTGACCATATGCCACACACTGCATCAAATTGGTCTGCATGGTTGTCGTCCCAGAAGGAAGCCTCTTCTAACAATGATGCACAAGAAAGCCTACAAAGAGTTTGCTGAAGACAGCAGGCTAAGGACATGGATTACTGGAACCATGTCCTGTGGTCTGATGAGACCAAGATAAACGTATTTGATTCAGATGGTGACAAGCGTGTGTGGTGGCAACCAGGTGAGGAGTACAAGATAAGTATGACTTGCCTACAGTCAAGCATCGTGGTGGGAGTGTCATGGTCTGGGGCTGCAAGAGTGCTGGGGAGCTACAGTTTATTGAGGGAACCATGAATGCCAACATGTACTGTGACATACCGAAGCAGAGCATGATCTCCTCCCTTTGGAGACTGGGCTGCAGGACAGTATTCCAACATGATAAGGACCCCAAATATACCTCCAAGATGACCACTGCCTTGCTAAAGAAGCTGCCGGTAAAAGTTATGGACTGGCCAAGCATGTTTACAGACCTAAACCCTATTGAGCATTTGTGGGGCATCCTCAAACGGAAGGTGGGCGAGCGCAAGATCTGTAACATCCACCACCTCCATGATGTCGTCATGGAGGAGTGGAATAGGATTCCAGTGGCAATCTGTGAAGCTCTGGTGAACTCCATACCCAAGAGGGTTAAGGCAGTTCTGGAAAGATAATGGTGACCACACAAAATATTGACACTTTGGGCCCAATTTGGACATTTTTACTTAGGGGTGTACTCACTTTTGTTGCCAGCGGTTTAGACATTAATGGCTGTATGTTCAGTTGTTTTGAGGGGACGCAAATTTACACAGTTATGCAAGCTCTACACTCAATATTTTACATTGTAACAAAGTGTAATTTCTTCAGTGTTGTCACATGAAAAGATATAATAAAACATTTACAAAAATGTGAGGGGTGTACTCACTTTTGTGAGATACTGTACATCAGCAGAGAAGCCCCTCCAAAAGATCGTTCCCTGCAGATGCCAAAGAACCGGGAAAGATCATGTCACCACACAACAGTGCTGCAGGAATAAGGTCCTTAGAGGATTAACCTGTTCTTTACCGAGTCATTGTAAAATGACGTCGGCAGGAACTCTTTGTCGATCCGGGCGGACGTCATATGACATCTTTCCCTTTTCACCGCTACTGCGGGCCCACAGCGCAGTGATCGCGGATCGATTGTGTCCCTCGGGACACAGCCCCCCTTGATCAGGGTAAAGAGCCAATAAAATTGGCTCTTTACCACGTGCCTGGCTGTGTCCAATCACAGCCGGTCACCAGCCGGTCACCACCAACCACCCCGGGGACGCGCAGCGCGGTGATCGGGGCTGAGGCTTGTCCCTCGGACAAAGGCCAGCTCCGATCAGTGCAATGACACAATAGAATTGGCTCTTTACCACGTGACCGGATGTGTCAATCACAGACGGTCATGTGATGTAAACAAACCGCGGTAACGAGCTGTTACCGGGTTCTCCCTCTCACACACCGATCGTGTGTAGAGGGAGATTGCGGCAACAGCTTGTTAACGCCTACTGTGTACACCAAGCACACTGATCACCCCCCAATAAAGAGCACCTGTCACCACCCCATCAAAGTACCTATCACAGCCCATCAGACTACCTGTCGCCTGTCCATCAAAGTACCCGAGTACCTGTCACCTGTCCATCAAAGTACCTGAGTACCTGTCACCAGACCATCAAAGTACCCGAGTACCTGTCACCAACCCATCTGAGTACCTGAGTACCTGTCACCAACCCATCAGAGTACCTGTCACCAACCCAACAAAGCACCCGAGTACCTGTCACCAGACCATCAGAGTACCCAAGTACCTGTCACCTGCTCATCAGAGTACCCGAGTACCTGTCACCTGCCCATCAGAGTACCCGAGTACCTGTCACCAGATCATCAGTGTACCAGAGTACCTGTCACCAGCCCATCTGAGTACCCAAGTACCTGTCACCAGATCATCAGTGTACCTGAGTACCTGTCACCAGCCCAGCAAAGTACCCAAGTACCTTTCACCTGCCCATTAGAGTACACGAGTACCTGTCACCAGACCATCAGCATACCCAAGTGCATGTCTCCAGACCATCAGCGTAGCAGAGTACATGTCCCTTGACCATCTGAGTACCCAAGTATCTGTCGCCTGCCCATCTGAGTACTCGAGTACCTATCACCAGCCCATCAGAGTACCCGAGTACCTGTCAGCTGCCCTTCAGATTACCTGAGTACCTGTCACCAACCCATCTGAGTAACCGAGTACCTATCTGCAGCCCATCAGAGTACCCAAGTATCTTTTACCAGTTCATCAGATTACCCGAGTACCTGTCTCCAGCCCATCAAAGTACCCGAGTACCTATCTGTAGCCCATCAGAATACCTGAGTACCTATCTGCAGCCCATGAGAGTACCCGAGTACCTATCTGCAGTCCATGCTTCATAGAATATTCCTCGGGTGTTTGCTTTCCAAAATGGGGTCATTTTGGGGGTAATTCCACTGTCCTGGTGTCCTGGCAGGGCCTTCAAAAGTGTGATAGGTATGAATGAAATTCTATGTGTAATTTATACTACTAGAATGCCCGACGGTGCTCCCTGCATGTTCGGCCTCTGCATGTGGCCAGGGTGTGAAAAAGGCTTACACATGTGGTATCGCCATACTCGGAACAAGTAGCAGAATATATTTTGGGGGTTCATTTTTGCTATGTACATGCTATGTGTTAGAAATATCTTATAAATTGACCACTTTGTGTAAAAATAAAAGCGTTTTCATTTTCTTTCCACGTGTTTCGAAGACTTGTGAAAAAAAATGAACCATTCAAAAGACTCATAATGCCTCATAGAATATATGTTGGGGTGTTTGCTTTCCAAAATGTGTTCATTTTGTGGGTAATTCCATTGTCCTGGTGCTCCAGGGCCTTCAAAAGTGTAATAGGTCGTTAGGAAATTAGATGTGAAAATGCATGACTGTGCTCCCTGCATGTTGGACCTCTCTATGTGGCCAGGCTGTGAAAAAGTCTCACACATGTGGTATCCCCATACTCGACGCGAGTAGCAGAATGTATTTTGGGGTGTAATTGGAAGTATGCATATGCTGTGTGTGAGAAATAAACTTGTTGTTATGACAATTTTGTGCAAAAAAAAAAATAATAATTTCTTCATTTTCCCAAGAATTGTGGGAAAAAAGTACAACTTCAAAAAACCCGCCATGCCTCTTACTAAATACCTTGGAATGTCTACTTTTCAAAAAGGGGTAATTTGGGGGGTATTTGTATTTTCCTGACTCTCATAAATGAGAGAGGCCATCAGTACATCAGGTGTGATCAATTTTCAATGATTGGCACCATAGCTTGTAGACTCTATAACTTTCACACAGACCAAATAATATACACTTATTTGGGTTATTTTTACCAAAGATAGGTAGCAGTATAGATTTTGGATTATAGAAACTAAAAAAAGTGTTTTTTTTTTCAAAACGTTCACACTTTTTTCACTTATGTCGCAAAAAAATTAAAAAACCCAGAGGTTATTAAATACCACCAAAAGAAAGCTCTATTTGTGTGAAAAAAAAAATGATACAAATTTTGTTTGGGTACAGTGTAGCATGAGAGAGTAATTGTCATTCAAAGTGTGAGAGCTCTGAAAGCTGAAAATTGGTCTGAGCAGGAAGGGGGTATAAACGTCCTGTATTGACGTGGTTAAAAAAATAAACAGTGGCAATACTCATATATCTGATTTCTGTGAATGAATTATGGCAATTAACAGTTCTCTGTTTAGACCCCTTTCACACTGTGGCAGTTTTCAGGGGTTTTAGCTCTAGAAATAGAGCCTGAAAAGCGCCTGAAAACTGCCTCCCATTCATTTGCATGAGTGCTTTCACACTCAGGCAGTGCACTTTCAGGACATTAGAAAAAGGCAACATCTTTGGGGTGGGTTTGGTGCACTATAAATAGCACTCCAAAAACACCCCTGCCCAGTGAAATGGATGCACAGCATTTCCAAAACACCTTAAAAGTGATTTGAAAGCGCAGCAAAACGGGTCTTTTTTCCTTTTTTTAAGGTCATGTTGTCAAGTGAACTTAAGAAGGCCACCCTACTAAACCCGAAAAGCACTGCAAAAGTGCCGCTAAAATGCCGCTAAAGCACTGCAAAAACTACCGGCGCTTTAGCACTGTTTTAGCGGAGCTTCAGTGTGAAAGGGGTCTTGGTATCACTTAAAATCGATGGGTTTAGTTCCACTTTAAAACTGTCAGCAACCTTAATTGACTGAGAACTGAATTCCCAGCTCTGCTCAACTGCCATAACTATCAAACAGTGGATGTTTCTGTTGATTTTCTTTTTATTTCTGCAGGTGATTCTGTTGATTTTCATACTATAAATTACTGCGATAGCTGCATGGGATTATAAAACTTCACGAACAAACATTCCAATTCAACCCACACCCTCTGATCACTGAGGATAATAAGAAAAGCCCGGAAACTGAAGTGTGGAAAATTATGGCCGTGACCCCTTTATTGGGTTTTAAAACAGAATATGATAATCTTTAACCTTTATTAGACCTCATACACACAGACGTTTTTTGACGCCGGCATTTTCTGGCGGTTTTTGCAGCTCTCCATGTTAGTCAATGGCCCCATAAAAACGCCAATGTTTTTGAGCTGTAGATGGCATCGGCGTTAGTGAGCTGAAACTAGAACCCACGGCCAGCGCGTTCTAAGGCTGTAACGTTTTGGCGTTTTTTGACGCCGCAAAAAGCTCACTAACGCGCAATAACGCCGACGCATAACACCAAAAAACGCCAAATTTTTTCCTTGATGTCGGGCCTGACGTTTTGTTTATTTTTTAAGAAACGTCCGTATGTATGAGGCCTTATACCAGACCTTTAACATTAGACACACAGACCAATAGTTAAAACGTTAACCAAACCACCTTCTCAGTCTTTTGGGACTTGAGGAGCAAGTAACTGTTCCAACTACCGGATACCACCATAAATACTGTCCACCCACACCTATTGGGTGACATTACTCCAATAATATTAGAGCTGCTGCAAAGTGAAGGAGGGAGGAGAGATGACAGCTTGATTGAAGATTCGGACTGTTGTACCAGACCACAGATGTTGGAGCCCATAAAAGAAAACACTTCACCCCCATCTGTTGCTTAATTCACATTCACATTCAAATTTCAACTTTTTTTTTTTAACTGTTCATGATCAAAGCAGTAAGTCTCATCTTTTAATAGCTGTTTTTAAATATGTATACCATAATTTGTAGACACTCTCATTTTCAAGCAAACCAATTAATATACACGTATTGGGATTTTTTACCAAAGACATGAAGCAGAATAAATGTTGGCCTAAATTTATGACAAAATGTTATTTTATTACATATGTTTTTATAATAGAAGGTAGAAAATATCACAACAATGGTGATCAAATACTGTGCCGCTAAGAGAAAGCTCTTTGTGTGAAAAAAATAATAGGAAATTTAATTTGCCTACAGTATTGCATGATCATGCAATTCAAATAAAAGCAAAGAATTTCCAAGCTCTACTTAGCGACCAGCCTGTGACCATTCAAATTGACCTGTCTAGCAGTATGCATTAAAAACAGGGGTTTAGTTGCACACATTTGCAAATGCATGTGTAAGCTACAGGCCCAGGAAAGGCACCCTGTATCCTGCAGTCCCTAACTCTAACTTTTTAGAGGCTTTTTAGAGGCTCCACAGTGAAAGCACATGCATTCTGATGAATAGATGAAGGGCAGGTGACTGGAGGGAGCCCACCCCTCCTTAAAGGTGCATGAACACACTTAACCCCCAGCACATTGCACTATGGCAGCAAAGGTGTCAGCCAATATGTCAACAATACAAAAAAAAAGGTCACTGTCTCCACCTATAACTGGCTTTTACAGCAAGGAGCACTGGAACCAATAAGCACTTATTGAGATTTATTTTACCAAAGACATGTAACAGAATACATTTTGGCCTAAATGTATTTTATTATATATTTTTTATAACAGAAAGTAGAAAATATCACAAACATGGTGATCAAATACTGTGCCACTTAAAGAAAGCTCTATTTGTGTGAAACAATGACACACAATTTAATTTGCATACAGTATTGCATGGTCATGCAATTGCCAATTAAAGTAGCACACTGCTGAATAGCAAAAAATACCCTAGTTATGGAGGGGTTAAAATCATCCAGAGTTCAAGTGGTTAAAGCTGTTAACCATGAAGACAATACAGGCAGGAAGAGAAGGGCTTAATTGTAGGGGGTGACAAGTCCCATAGGGACGCATGGTCAGCCCCGTGTCCCTAGCAGGGATAAATCAAGCACAGCCAGTTACATATGGGTATTGCAACTATATCAAAGATATAGGGGTGGGCTGGGCCGGGTAGCAGAGTGGCAATTTCCCCTCGGGCCACTCTGATTCCCTGTAAAAAGGCTGCTGTGCTGCCATGTGCAGATTCCGGAGATGGCCGAGCAGTGAAAGAACGAGGTGATCTCTCCATCTGTGACAGGGCTTAGAGTTGTGTGTTCCATTCTTACAGAGCACATCCCTCCCTCCTGCTCTACACAAATGGGAGAACAGATGTGCTTTGCCTCCTCCCACCCCTCTATCCCTGTGCCCGCCCACACTCGATGCCGCCTGTGTGCTGTGAAATGGATGTGCGGATGGGAAACATTAAAGTCGGTGGTCACATCCTAAACAAGAAGACGCTGACTGAGCCAGTGAGGAGGCTCCTGCTGGAACTGTGCAAGTAAGTAAGCTGTGACCAGACTCTCCCCTCCTCCCTCTCTTCCTTCCTTCTCTGTCTCTCCCAAATTCCTCTCTCTCAGCCTTCTTTAACTACTTGCCTGTCAGGCACCCCCCCCCCCCACTGAAAAAAAAGCTTTTCTCTTGTAAATAAGCCCTTTTTCTCACTGATGGACGGCACTGATATGCCACACTGGGCACTGATGTGGCGGAACTGATGAGCAGCACTAATGGGTGGCATTGATGGATGGGCACTGATAGGTGGCACTGATGGGCAGCACTAATGGGTGGCACTAATAGGCGGCACTGATATGCCACACTTGGCAATGATGAGGCGGCACTGATATATCACACTGATGGGCAATGATATGTCACACTGATGGGCACTGATATGCCGCACTCAAGGGAACTGATAGGGTGGCTCTGATGAGAAGCACTAATGGGTGGCACTGATAGGTGGCACTGATGGGCACTGATAGCTGGCACCAATGGGTGGAACTGATGGGTGGCACTGATGGGAACTGGTGGCACACACTGTACATTGGTAGGTGGCACTGATGAGCACTGATATGCCACACTGGGCACTGATGAGCAGCACTATTGGGTGGCACTGATAGGCGGCATTGATGGGCACTGATAGGTTGCACTGATGGGCACTGATAGGTGGCACTGATGGGAACTGATAGGCACTGATGGGCAGCACTCATGGGTGGCACTAATAGGCAGCAATAATATGCCACCCTGGACACTGGTAGGTGGCACTGATAAGCACTGATATGCCACACTGGGCACTGATGAGGCGGCACTGATATGCCACACTGATGAGCACTGATGATCAGCACTAATGGATGGCACTGATAGGCAGCATTGATGGGCACTGATAGGTGGCACTGATGGGCACTGATAGGTGGCACTGATGGGAACTGATAGGCACGGATAGGTGGCACTGATGGGCAGCACTAATGGATGGCACTGATAGGTGGCACTAATATGCCACACTGGGCACTGGTAGGTGGCGCTGATGAGCAATGATAGGTGGAACTGATGAGCAGCACTAATGGGTGGCACTGATAGGTGGCGTTGATGAGCACTGATAGGTGGCACTGATGAGACCTGATAGGCACTGATAGGTGGCACTGACGGGCACTAATGGGTGGCACTGATGGGCACTGATAGATGGCACTGATGGGCAGTACTGTTGGGCACTGATGGGTGTCAATGATGGGCACTGAAAGGCAGCACTGATTGGTGTTACTGATGGGCACAGACTGGCATCACTTGCTAGGCACTGCTAGGCCTGCACTGTAATCAGTGCCCTGATTACCTGTACAGTCTCCCCGGTGAGGAGATGCCACTGATCAGCTCTCCTCACACACTCTGTCAGTGTGAGGTGAGCCGATAAACGGCACTTCTACATTTACATGTGATGGGCTGTGATTGGACACAGCCAATCTCATGGGTAATGAGCCTCGTCATCGGCTCTTTACCAAGATCAGGGTCATGCTGTTTCATATTTGTCTTGCTTCATAACATCAATATCCATTCTAAAACCAGGTAGGCATAGATAGTGAGCTAATTCGGTGGTACAATGGGCCACTTGACTGGACTTCCCCCCCAGGCTTAAGGCTGCCAGCCCTCCCCATATCACTCTGCAAATTGATGTTTTATATGTGATTTTTTTTTAAATTGTACACAATAAAATATATTGTGTTTTATGCACTCTGTTTTTCTGCCATATAAAGTCCCCTGGGAGGCAAAAAACAGGTTGTAGTGGGGGGAATGAAACTCTTTCTTCTGAAGCAGTAGAAGTCAGACTCCAGAGCCAGAAAAAGAGCAGAGCAGGGAAATCCAGCTATAGGAGTCCATGATTTGCAAGAAATGAGAGGATGATTAAACAACTAGAAGTTTTATATTTATAGGGATGGAAGGTGAAACCAGAGGCTATATGAGAATGTAAATTTTTTTTTTGTGACAGAAGTGGCTTCGCTGGTGGCTTCCTCCCTATACGGAAACATTACTCCTGCTTGAGTTGGTGACATCACCTAGCGTTAATTGGGCTAACACAGAATTTATAAAGAATTCTGTAAAGTGAGTAGCAAAGGCAAGAATATATAGAATGCCTTATTAGCTACAAATTACATGTATGAATGTGGGATTATATTTATTTTTTTACATAGACAATCTAAAAATATTGTAACAAAATTTAAAACAGCAGCACTAAAATAAAATATTATATATGATACTATACTGTAATAAGATAAAACATAAAACCTAATCCAAATATTCTTCAAACCACACTAATTAAACTGTGCGAAACAGTAAATGCGAAAGGTCCAAAAAATGAACCAGATTGTTCAATCTGTGGTTCTTCTTCCCAATTTTGTTAGTGCAAAAACCCTCAGAATTCTTTGTGATCCTCCGTTATAAAACATGCTCCCTTAATCAAAGTGTCCCAATAAGCAGGAGAAAACTCTCACCTTAGTTATATCTGTAGCGCCTACTACAATAGGTAGGTGCTTAGAGGCAGATTTTTGTTTGAGAGTAGGTAAATTTAGTCAGGCCTTATTGTTTTGATTCTGGGCAGGGGAGTGGCCCAGGGAGAGCTGGAGACTGCAGGAAGCAACACCCCTCCCCTCTACTTCAGAAAGTTCTGGAAAAGGGGATGGGAAAGGAAGCAAGGCTTTCTGAAGTATATTAAGGAGTCTTGACCAATCCCCATACTGGATTGGCTGGGGGCAGGCCTCCTTAAATACTGTGATCTGTCAAGTCTGGGGAGGAGAAAGTTGGGTGGAAGAGACAAAGATGTAGGGGGCTGTTTGGGCCAGAGGGAACCCCTAGACTGGGGGGGGGGTGACCTCGGCCTGGGAGAGCTCGGGTGCAGCCAGGAGGAGAGAGAGATCCTGGAGGAAAAGCACAAGGGTGAGCAAAAGAGAACAGCAGGAGTGTGAGCACTATAGAGAAATATCCGGTAGGAACTACAAGTAACAGCGAGTGACACAGCTCAAGGGAGTGAGATGCACAGTACAGATTGGGAAGAGGACAGTCTGGAGAAGTGTACAGGAGGATATTGGGGTCTGGTGTCATGGGCAGTATGTGGATGGGCTGGGATATGTAGTCCATCGCTGGCTAGCTAGCACCAACTAAATTACTTTACTACACAGGGGAACCTCAACCCCTGTGGTCTGGGGTTATAGGAGGACATGTGAAGAGGTCTGACAGGAGAAGGGTTAGACATGACACGTAGAGTGAGGGAACTCGACACAGTGAGCGACAATGAACATCAAGGATGGCCTATAAAGAGATATCACGAGTGTGAGGACGACAAGAGAAAACGAGTGGGAACACGAAAAGGAGGTCCTAGAGAGAGAGGAGGACCGACGTGGGCTCGAGAGGGTCCGGCTCCAGTGGGGGGGGGGTCAGATCCCCAAGGGAGACCGGGTTTGTCGGGGGATGTAGAAACAGAGAAGGTGGGTTGAAAGAGGAGGGGTCTG
>BLSH010086034.1:361119-372745 GCA_018402905.1 Glandirana rugosa
TTTTGGTTTGGAATGTAATCAATTCTGGACAGGGAGTTGTGGGGGGGGGGAGAAAGTGAATTCCCTGCCTGTTTGGTAGGCCTGTCTCCACATGTCTATTAGATTTGGGCTTTCTACAAAGGTGGCCATAGGGGTCTCGGGGGGTGGCCACTGTCGTGGGTGTCTACTACTAGATTTGTCCTCTAGAGGGTTTATCACCTGGTTGAAATCTCCTCCGAGCAGAAGAAGGAGGTGAATGTAGGGGGCTAGGGTGGATGTAAGAAGTTGGAAAAATTGTTTAGTGGGCGCATTGGAGGGCGTGTGCCTGTCTTCAGCTTGGCTACAAAGATTCGACCATCTTGGTCTTTGCGTATCGGGGTTACTTCACAGGGGAGAGACTTATTAACTAGAAGCAGAGTTCCCGCCTCACCCCTGCTAGCAGACGAACCCATTACTTGCCCGACTCACAGTTTGCGCATGCGCTGAAAGTCTACAGATAGTAGGTGTGTTTCTTGGAGGATTGTTATGTCAGCGTGTAAGCGCTTTAAGTGCCTGAGGACTGCCATTCGCTTCAGGGGGGAACGCAGGCCTTTAACATTCCAGGAGATCACTTTCATGTTATGGGTTTATGGAAAGAAGATGTAAAGAGAGGAAATATGTGGCTTAGATACGTGAGGTTGCCTTGAGCACCTATTAATGGGGGTTGGCTCCCTGTTAGTAAGCAAGTGCCTGGAAATGTCTTGCGTCTTGGATCTGGACTAATACAAGGGGAAAGGAGATCGACCCAACAGGGGTCTAGAGAGTAAGAGGGTGAGATATACATTTTTGGAAGTCCATACTCCTCTTTTTTCCTCATGTGACCTTGCCGCCTATAACAGCGTTACCGGGGAGGTAGAAATGCCCGCCCGCTATACGGAATAGTATCGTGCTTCTGGAGGGCGCACATCTTGGAGGATAGTGGGCAGTATCAAAAATCATGCCTAACGAGCGGGTATTCTCCTTGCGATAAGGATGAGGCAGGACGGGGGTCCACCAAACATTGGAAGGTTATGCTACAATGTGCAACCTTGAGTACAGTGTATAATCTTGAATACAGACATCAACCATGTTAACCGAAACAAAAACATAGGGCAATCCCAGCACGTTAGAGAGGACCTAGGAGCTGATAAAGGTAGATTGACAGAATATAGGCAGTTCCCTAGTCCACATTATGCGATATAGGTGTCCCTTATAGAGGGTTAGCATCGACATCGGACGCAGGGGAGGTTGCCAGGTGTGGGAGGAAGACACAAACTGGAAGGAGATAGTCTACTCACCAACCTTGGAGCCTAGATAGGCTGGTTATTCCAAACCTGTGATCTTAGATCGACGGAGCCTCTTTGGAGGGTCTTTCCTGGGACTACGTTGATCCTGGGGTGCCAAAGACTGGTGGATGAGAGGCCTCGGTTGTATCCATTGGGATGTGAAGGTAAGCTTGTAGGTAGTGGGAGGCTTCGTCAGGGTGGGTGAAAGACTTCTGGTCGCCCTGTTGAAATGTGAAACAGAGGGTCGCAGGATATCCCAACGAGAATTTCATTCCCTTCTGATAGAGTGCTTGGCATATTGGTTCAAAGGCCTTCCTTCTGCGTGAGACTTCCTGTGAGTAGTGCGCAAAGACTAAAAGCTTATGGCCATCTATCTGGAGCATTTTGGAGTTCCAGTAAGATCTCAAGATTTGTGACTTGTCCATATAGTTCAGGTATCGGACTATGATGGGCCGAAGCCTGCGTCTGTCATTAGATGGAGTACCGAGGCATTGGGCCCTTTCCACTACACAGGAAGGTGCCATTCCTAGTGCACTGGGAATTCGTTTGCTGCAAAGATCATATAAGGAGTCGGCTTTGTATGACTCCGGCAGGCCAACAATCCTCAGATTATTGCGTCTCAAACGATTTTCGAGGTCATCTAGTTTTTCTAGAAGGTATTGCTGGATGTTCTGCATCTGTTGTTCAAATGAGCGGATATTTTGCAGTTCGTCTTCTATGTCAGATGCGCGGAGCTCTAGGTCGGTCAGACGTTTGGTGTGGTCCCCCAATTCCTTACGCAGTTGGGCTATTCCGTTTGCCATGGCATTATCCACAGCCGCTGTAATCATGGGCAGTATCAAGGCTGCAACTGCCTGGGCCAGGCCTGCGTATTGATCTTCTACGATCGATGGTGTAGAAACGATCGGATTTTTCGTTGCGGAAAGATCATTCGTTGCAATAGCTGCGGTTGGGACATCAGCGGTGGAGGCGTTCGGAGGTGCGGCCGCCATATTGGCCTCATGCATCACCGAGCTGTGTCGGTCTGCTGGGGCCCATGCAAGATATACCTATCCATGCCTGCTTGATTCCTGAGTGCGTCGCCCCAAAAGTGAGGATAGGGGATCAATGCGGGCGGTATGTTGGCCAATTTTGAAGCTGGTTAGCCCGGAGCCACTGCTTCACTCGTCCTCACATGAAGGCGCCCCTGGTATGGATTTCAAGGGAAATCCCATGCCAAAATTTAAAAAAAATGGTGTGGGGTTCCCCCCAAAAAAATGACACTTCAGGTCTGGCATGGATTTTAAGGGGAATCCCGTGCCAATATTAAAAAAAAAATTGGTGTGGTGGTTCCTCCAAAATATCCAAGCATGCAACCTGGCAGGTCAGGATGGGGGGGAAGAGCGAACATCCCCCCTCCTGAACCATACCAGGCCACATGCCCTCAACACAGGGAGGGTGCTTGTCCTATGTTAATGGGGACAAGGGCCTCTTCCCAACAACCCTGGCCAGTGGTTGTCGGGGTCTGCAGGCAGGGGGCTTATCGGAATCTGGAAGCCCCCTTTAAGAAAAACACAAAAACAAAAATGCATCCACCTCTTCCAGAGGCGACTCGCCAAATGGGCTGTCTTTTCTGTGACAGTTTATTTATAGGCAAGGGCGGGGCAACCCAGTGATGTAACCAAGTGACCCCGCCCCTTCTGACATCATGTGCTGTCAGAGGGGGCAGGGTTATCTTATGTCACTGGGTGGCCCCGCCCTTGCCTACAAATAAACTGTTATGACAAAGACAGCCCATTCATCGAGTTGCCCCTGAAAGAGGTGGACGCATTTTTGTTTTTGCATTTTTCGGGTCATCCGGGCTGTGATTGATGTGGATTACATCACAGGACACTTTTTTTTTAATAAAAGACTTGTCCTAAACTGTCTCCACTGATTATTTTTTGACACTTTTTTAGTGTCAAAAGGGGGGGTTCCATATTCCGACAAGCCCCCCCCCCGCCGGCAGACCCCGACAACCACAGCCCAGGGTTGTCGGGTAGAGGCTCCTGTCCCCATCAACATGGGGACAAGGTGTTTGGGGTGGGGGTGCAAAGCCCCCCTGCCCCAAAGCACCCACCCCCCATGTTGAGGGCATGTAGCCTCATACAGTTCAGGAGGGGAGATGCTCGCTTGTCCCCCCTATCCTGTCCGGCCAGGCTGCATGCTTGGATAAGGGTCTGGTATGGATTTTGGGGGGACCCCACGTCATTTTTTAAAAAATTTTGGTGTGAAGTTCCCCTTAAAATCCATACCAGACCTGAAGGGCCTGGTATGGACTGGGTGGAGCCCCACGCAATTTTTTTCAGTGATTTTTTATCTACATTGCCGGGAGCCGACAATACATTACAGCCGCAATCAATTTTAAATTACTTTTTTCTTTAGAAATGTAATTTTGATGTGGCACTGTTCGAAACATCACACAGATGCCCTACTTATAGACAGACTAAGGGGAACCCCCAGGCACGATATTTAAAGGAAATGGTTGTTTTAAAAAAAATTGCATTGATACATGTCCCCTAGGGCAATATCCAGGTCCCCACGCATTTTTTATGGCAATAACTTGCATATAAGCCTTTAAAATGACCACTTTTGATTTTTCACGTACGTGTCCCATAGACTTTAATGGGGTTCGCATGTTCACACAAATGTTTTGCCTGGTTGCATGTCCTGGTGCAAACTGACCCGGGGGGTGTTCGGCCCATCCCTGATTACCAGTCTCTCCTGATC
Source organism: Glandirana rugosa (assembly GCA_018402905.1). Taxonomy (NCBI): domain Eukaryota; kingdom Metazoa; phylum Chordata; class Amphibia; order Anura; family Ranidae; genus Glandirana; species Glandirana rugosa. Next base: position 365,151 of record BLSH010086034.1, read on the forward strand.
CCAGAGTCATTAGTACTCATTCAGAACACTCTTTAGTTGTTCTAGAGACAGGATTGTTGCAGCTGCTCCTACTGAGGTCTTTACACCTCTCCTGGGATTTCTGCCCTGAGCAGAGCCTTGGCTGTGCTGACTACATCTGCATAGGTGTTGGGTACATGGCTCACATGCTTCATCTGCATAAGGCTCCTCCCCTCCTGGCTTATACTTTATTTGAGCCCTTGTTCCATTAGATTAGGTGACCCGTCAAATCTTGTAACGGAAGTCACGTTCCGTCGCTGCCATCTTGTTACACCCCGCACTCTCACTTTTCATACAGTGAGGAGGCAAGCGGACATCTTTTTACACCCACCAGAGTTTTGCATTTCATAATTATTTGTAACAGTAAACTGAGCTTACAGACCATACAGTATTTTGAAATCTGTCTCACTGTTTTGATGTTGAATTGTAAAAGCAATCTGTTAGATTAGCAAACCTGTGAGATCAGCAGGCTTGCCGCTGCTTTTACAATTCAACATCAAAACTTTCTAAATTTTCTAAATTTCTAAATACTGTATTTCAGTATATAAGTTCAGTTTACTGTTAAAAATAAGTGTGAAATGCAAAACTCCGGTTGGTGCAAAAAGATGTCTGCTTTCCTCCTTTTCACTTTATCATTACTGCGGACGAGTGGAGGGTGTAGCAAGATGGTGGCGATGAAACGTCACTTCCTTTACAAGAATTGACAGGTCGCCTAATCTGAAGGAACACCCTGATTCACCCATGATATCTCTACAGGAAGGACTTCTCTAAATAGGGCAATATCACTTGCTTGTAACTTTTCCTTTTACCATACTATTTTAGGACAGAGCCACCTAGTGGCAGACTAGCTAACTGCACCTGATGACAAGCATGTGTCTCTGCTGCTGTTAAGCTACCTGAAAGAAGCCTTTTTTTTTTCAAACTAGAAAGAATCAGATTGTGATGCTGCTGCTTTATGCAGTCCAAGCTAATTGTAAAAGTTAAAGAATGAATTCCAACGGCAAATATGTGCTGCCAGTGTACACTATCTGTGAAAATCGGACTGTTTCATAACCTGACGTGCTTTAATGCATCCCCCAAGTGTGTTATTTAACCACTTGCCCGCCGCAGCGTGACGGCGGCAAGATGGCTCGTTATCGCGAAATGCCGTCACAGGACGCCGGCCGCGATAACTAGTATTGTGAGCAAACTCGATCGTCGCCGGCTACCCGCAATGGCCCCCCCACAGTGAAAGAACGGAGGTCCGTGTAAGTAAACATGGATCTCCGTTCTGTTAGAGGGGGAAGGGCTGTGATCACAGGCTTCATATATATGGAAGCCGTGATCACTCCCTTCCCCCAGCCAGCGCAGCCCACATACAGTTAGAACACACCCAGGGAACACATTTAACCCTTAGGGTGCCCCCTCCAGGTTAACCCCTTCACTGCCAATAGCATTTACACAGTAATCAGTGTATTTTTATAGCACTGATTGCTGTATAAATGCCAATGGTCCAAAAAAAGTGACAAAATGGTCCGACATGTCCGCTGCAATATCGCAGTACCGCTAAAAATCGCAGATCACCGCCATTGCTAGTAAAAATATAAAAAAATAAAACCCCCAGAAATTAATTCTCATCATCCGTAAACGCGGCAACTTTTGCGCAAACCAATCAATAAACGCCAATTGTGATTTTTTTTTTACCAGAAATATGAGGAAGAATATAAATCGGCTAAAACCGATGGGAAAAAATGTTTTTTTTATATATTTTATTTGGATTTATATTTTAGCAAAAAGTAAGAAATTTGTTTGTTTTTTTTGCAAAATTGTCGCTCTTCTTTTGATTATAGTGGCGATCAGAAATGATGCAGAGGTGATCAAATACCACCAAAAGAAAGCTATATTTGTGGGGAAAAAAGGACGCATATTTGGTTTGGGTACAACGTCGCACGACCGCACAATTGTCAGTTAAAGCGACGCAGTGCCGAATCACAAAAAGTGCTCTGGTCCTAAAGTGGGAAATCCTTCCGGGGCTGAAGTGGTTAAAGAATTTGTGTATTTTCAATTTTCAGTGTTGCCCTTGACTCCATATGAAAAGACAATGTTGTTCAATATTATTGAATTTTTGTCTCCATGGCAGTGCCCAGTTTGCTGTTCATTTTCTTTGTTTGTTTTTTGTTTTTTTACAGTAGTTTGCTTATTAGCCCTAAAAATGGACAAACAAAATAACAATAAAATTCATCTATCTAGTGGGTTTACCAAAATTTAAACAGGATTTGCCCGGGGCAAATTTGCCTGTCACTACTCTGTACAATTATCCAGGAAGCAAAAGCATACATTAGAGAAGGTGAATATAGAAACATGAATCTAAATCATTGGCACATGCTGATAAGATTGTTTTCATTAAACTGATCACATTCATATATATAATGTACATCCAAAAAAATTATATATAAGCCTGTCAAAGAAAAAAAATGCCTTAGCAGTTACATAGCTACCTAGTTTGTCAAGTTGAAAAAAGACACAGGTCCCTTGGATTCAACCAAAAAGACAAAAATAAATTAAAAATTGGAATCATAAGAACCCTAAACAGTGGATCTAGAGGAAAGCATTTTCCAATTTGTTTCAATAAGAAAAAAAATCCTTCCCTCCCCTAAGGCAATCACCTATTCCCTGGATCAACAATCTACAGTGTTACTACTTATAAAATATTAATAGCAAATTATATTCTGTGCATCTTAAACACATTCACTATTTCCTTGAAGAAATCTACAGAGTTGACCTCAACTTGCTGATGTGGAAGTCTACTCGACATTTTCACAGCTCTTACTGTAAAGAAGCCTTTCTGTATGTAGCAGTTAAACCACCTTTCCTCCAGGCATATAAAATGCTCCCTTTGCACCAAGTTTATTATATAGACCATGTATGTATTTTTCTCCTGGATAAAACATTTTTCTACTCTCTTTAAAGATTTATTCAATTATCTTTTAAATATTTTTCTGCTAAAATGAGAAAGATATGCCTTTCTACATTGCAAGAAAGCTGGTTTATTCTGCATATTATTGGTTAGGAAGCTGAATCTTACCACAGCATAAATAATGACCATTCTTTCATATAGCAATAGGCCTGTGATCTCTCACAATAGAGTCTACAAACTATGGTATATACTGTATATTCTGAAAATTGATCAATCCTGTTGTACTAATACCCTATCTTATTTCTTGAGGCTCGAAAATGCCAGGAAATTACATATACTCCCAAATGACCCCTTTTTGGAAATTAGACAGTCCAAGGTATTTAATAAGAGGCGAGTTTTTTGAAGTTGTAATTTTTTGTCAAAATTTTTGGGAAAATGAAGAAATTGCACAATTTCTTTCTTTACATACTGTCGCCGGTGCAGTACAGAATATAAACTATCTCTAACCCTTACAACCCTTCCTAGGCTGCCGTGGGGACAGGCAAGGCGAATAACCCCCCCGTTTTGTTTTTTTTTCTTCTCTTTCTTCTTTTCTCTCCCACCTCTGCATTCCCCCCCAATCTCCCTCCTCCCATCCCTTCCTTTTGGGTTATCCCCCCCCACCTCCCCCTCTCACCCCACCTTCGCTTACACAATGAGATATGCCTATTTACCTTCGATCTGGGACACTAAACATAAAGTCACCCTAAAGTACGCTTTTCCCGCTGAGGGAAAAGATATAGAAGACATTACAGGTTCATTCCACTCCTACATCTTAACACCCCAATCAAACATCTAGCAAGAGACTAACTCTAACTTCTTTAATGTACATGAATCTAAATTTGATCTACTAGGACGGCTCACGTTCTTAGGATGTGAGTTCAGGCGACTGCGAGACGTTCAGGTAATAAATTATATATTTGTTATCTTGTTAGTCGACCATAACTATACCACTTCTCTCTTCTAAAATCTTGTTTGATCCTATTTGCCTACTGTATCATTATCTTCACTTATTGTTGGATCCTAAGGTATAAGGTCCCGATGTAAGACGCTACCTACTGGCGACATTTCATTACTCTGTAACACCTTTGTAACCCGTTATTTCTAATAAAACTCTTATTGGGAAAAAAAAGAATATAAACGATATCATATAACTGGGGTGAAGGCAATCAGGGACTGTTGACAGTATGTAAAAAAAAAAAAATTTTTCTTCTATTTTCTTTTAATTTTTATTACATTTTTACCTATTTTTACTTTTTTTTTTTTAATTGTGACCAGAGCAATACAGTGTTACCATAGTAACACTGCACTACTCTGGGGAAGTGATCAGGATTTTTTTTACACATTATGATTTCTTATACCAATGAATTTCATTGTTATAAGCAACCATTTTTACTGAATGAAACAGATTCATTCAGTGTCTTCGGTTGTGATTGGCTGTGATTGGCCAAAGCTGAACACATGGTACAGATGGGCTGTGATTGGCCCTGTCTATACAATGCGATCACTCTGACCAATCACAGCTAGCAAAAAAATTGTATATAATGGATAGCATTTAAGGAAGCCATTTATTGTTTACAATTGTCATGTGATCTGCTGTGATCAGAGGCATGTTCTGGGAGGATGTCTTAAGACGTCCACTCAGAATGACGAAAGTCCCATCTGCCCGTCATTTTGCTATAGGCTGGGTGGGAACTTGTTAAAGACATGTTGATGAAGGGGAGATGAGGAACCAGGGAAGGCAAAAAAAGCTTTAACATAATGCAAAAGGCAGTGGTGTGCAGCAACCAGGAGTAACGACTAAAGCTATTTTACTGTGGACAAAACAATAAAATGTGATATATTATTAGTTGCCATAGGTTACTGCATTTTGCCTGATATAATTCCGGCCAGCATTTATGTCTCAGTAAACAGTTTGTTGCTAACATTAATGCTAATCTCAAAGTCATCAGAAAAATTGCTGACAGCAAAAAAATTTAGAGCAAAGGAAAATCCAGTACAATTGTCAAGCCTTTGAAGGGTATAAATTAATTCCACAGTCTTATTTTTCATGTGAAACCTTTACAGGAAATTCTAGCACCAGATGAAGGAGGAGATGACAGAGGCATATTCAAATTCAAAAGTTAGTTTAATGCTCTTTATTAGCATGTATTATCTTGTCATTTCCCAAGTGTCAAACCTTTGTGAAGAAAAACAGTAAATACTGTGGGTGGTCTTGCATAATATGTCAGTGACTGCAGATCTGCTTTTCTGAATAGTCCTCAAACAGTGCTAATAATATGTATTCTGATTTTCACAGTTTCTCTGCTAGAATACAACTGATTATTTTAATTAAGGATACAATTCTTGGACACCAGCAATGCAATTTATCATTACCACCCTGCCTTACTGTCTCTACATTTTGCTTTATAGCTGTATGGGTGAGCTGAAACTCTTATAATGTGCAAATTTCTGAAATGTGAAAAAAGACACCTTATAATACAAAGTATCTAGGCAACAGACACATGCCCCCTTATTGTGTCCCACCAACTATAATTTGTTTATACTATTGTTATATTTATATGTATCGTTGATGTTCAGAGAATACTGATATCTTAGGGTAGTGTGTGCTGCTACAATTTGTTTACCTTAGTGCTACTAAGTTTAGCCCTAGGTAGACATAAGTTCCTATTGCAGAGACAAGGCTTTGAAAGGTCATTGTCTACTTAAATTTCAAAACATTGGAAAAATCATTCTCTGTACTGCACATTTCCAAAGTTAATCTGTGTTGCATTCAACATCTCTGTCTTATTGAAGAGTTAGGCTGCCTGTGGATTATGCCAAATAAGCAAGTGGCCATACTGTCTGAACAGATTGTGTCTAAGGAGGGCAGTCATTCTATATACTGGCATTTGAAACAGATCATCAAAGTTACAAGAAGAATTGTTAAAGTGGTTCTAAAGGCTCAAGGTTTTTTACCCTAATGCATTCTATGCATTAAGGTAAACACCTTCTGGGTACAGCCCCCCCCCCCTTGTACTTACCTGAGCCTCATCTCTTTCCAGCTATGTGCTATGTGCATGAAAGCAGCGGTTCTCCCGGGTCTCCCTCTCCTCAGTGGTTCACACAGCCTACCGCTGTCAATCATAGCCAGTGAGCCAATGAGAGAGTCGGGGAATGGTGTGTGAATGGACTCAGAGAACCTGGCTCGGCCTGCTTGAGCACCCCCACAGCTTGCTATTGAGGGCACTCAGCAGTAGGTAGGAGCCTGGACCACCGGCGGGGAACCCCCATTGGGGCTGCTCTGTACACAACCATTGCACAGAGCAGGTATATATACCATGCTTGCTATTTTTAAAAAAATATTTTCTTTAGATTCACTTTAAACCAAAATAATACTTTTCTTTCACACTGGCCTTTTCAAAATAAAAAACACAATAATTTAACAGTGGGATGCAAGGTTTACTGTATTTTTTGTTAGTTAAATGGATAAAAGGTTTTACCTTCTTGTTAGTTAAATAATATATGTTATAGAAGTCAAAACATCACAAAGAAATGAGGGACAACTAAGGAAAAAAGAGGGACAGGAGGGCGGGTCTGCTCGGCTCAGGCAGGGAGGCGGGCCAGCTTGGGTGGAGCTTTGTCCACTCGGCTTGGGCGGGGAGGCGGGCCAACTTGGCTCGGGCAGGGGATGGGGGCGGGTCCGCTCGGTTCAGGCAGGGAGGCGGGCCGGCTTGGGCAGGGGTTTGTCCACTCGGCTCAGGCGGGGAGGCGGGCCAGCTTGACTCGGGTGGGGAGGTGGGCCAGCTTGACTCGGGTGGGGAGGCGGGCCAGCTTGACTCGGGTGGGGAGGTGGGCCGGCAGACAGAGAAGGCAGCTGGTGGAGAGGAAGCTGCCCACAGGCAATGAAGGTTCAAGGAGCTTTTAGAATCAAGGGTAAGAGGAAAAAGGGACATGAGTAATGAAGCAGATTGAAAGCATAAAAAATAACAGGGAAAGATGCTATACAAAATGAAGCCACTTTTGCTAATCCTGGTACAAACTGAATGCAGACACCATAAACAGGCATGTTTGTCCCTTTTGTAAGTAAAGCAAACTCGCAAAGAGGTTCAAACATTTTTGGTCCTAAAAATGTTACTTTCTTGAGACTAGCATTACCAGTAAGTTTCTGAGATGTATTTTGAGAAGTGCAAAAAAAGAAACATTACAGAGAGAGATAAAATAACAACTGATGAAATAAAATACAAATTCATGAGAAATAGATGTTCAATTGTTAAATGTTAATTTCATGAGCAAAATCAAAGTTTCCATATCAATGTGATATTTAGTGTTGTAAACTGAACATTCTTTGGCTTTGTGAATTAATCCAGGCTTTTTTTTTAATTACTGGGTCCCCATCATGTATACAAAAAAAAAATAGTGTCAGTATTCAGATACTCTCTGCACATTCCAGCACTGTCCCTGATTTCCTTCGTAGTCCAGTGCCGAAGGTTCTCTTGAAGGCAGAATGATAATCTGTCATTGTTCTCATTTCCCATGAGACCAGCAAGTTGTATACACGTACCCTAGAGGTGTGTCGTCATGCAGGCTGGGGTCGGACGTACTGCTGTGTGGAGATCCCATGCACATATGTTGAACGACCAGAGTACCCTTTACTCTTGTT
>BLSH010086034.1:372755-389266 GCA_018402905.1 Glandirana rugosa
TTGTTCTCATTTCCCATGAGACCAGCAAGTTGTATACACGTACCCTAGAGGTGTGTCGTCATGCAGGCTGGAAGCACAGTATGCCAGGACTGAGCGCTGCTCTCATGTCAATACATGAGCACCACTCAGTTCTGTAACAATGCTGCCCCCCCCCCCCCCCAATAGAAGGAAAAGAAGCCGAGAATATGTAACCAGATCAGCAAGAATCCTGTAAAATATTCCCATTGCATACATTCTTGTGATAGTTTATAACAAGTACAACGTGCGTAATACACCTCTCAACCCTGCACTTAGTACGTAGTGCACCTCTCAACTCTGCAGTCTGTATGTAGTGCTTATTTACTTAACACGGCAGGAATGATGTGTACAGAGCCTATAGTATATATAGTATATTTTATCCTTATTTTCTTTATCACAGTCTGATCCCCCGCCCCAAAGCACCCCCCCCATGTTGAGGGCATGTGGCCTGGGATGGTTCAGAGGGGGGACACTCACTCCCCCGCTTTCCTGACCTGCCATGCTGCATGCTTGGATAAGAATCTGATATGGATTTTGGGGGGACCCCAAGCAATTAATTTTTTTTTTCATTTTGGGGTGGAGTTCCCCTTAAAATCCATACCAGACCTTAAGGGTGGGGGAGGACCCCACGCTATTTTTTCTTAATTTTTTTAAATAGCTGGGTGCCAGCAATTTCAACCACTAGTCAGTTTAACCACTTCAGCCCCGGAAGGATTTGCTCCCTTCCTAACCAGAGCATTTTTTGCGATTGGACACTGTGTCACTTTAACTGACAATTGCACGGTTGTGCGACGCTGTACCCAAACACAATTGACGTCCTTTTTTCCCACAAATTGAGCTTTGATTTGGTGGTATTTGATCACCTCTGCGGTTTTTATTTTTTGCGCTATAAACAAAAAAAGAGTGTCAATTTTGAAAAAATTAACAATATTTTTTACTTTTTGCTATAATAAATATCCCAAAAAAAAAGTAAACAAACAAATTTCTTCCTCAGTTTAGGCTGATATATATTATTCTATATATATTTTTGTATAATAAAATCGCAGTAGGCGTATATTGATTGGGTTGTGCAAAAGTTATCATGTCTACAAATTATGGCAATAGATTTATGGCATTTTATTATTATTTTTTTTTAAACACATAGTAATGGTGACGATCTGCGATTTTTAGTGGGACTGCAATATTGCGGCTGACAGATTGAACACTTTTGACACTTTTTTGGGACCAATGACATTTATACAGCGATCAGAGATTAAAATAGCCACTAATTACTGTATAAATGTCACTGGCAGGGAAGGGGTTAAACTGTAGGGTGCGATCATGGAGTTAATTGTGTTCCTTCAGTGTGTTCTAACTGTGTGGGGGCTGGGCTAGCCGGGGCATGACAGATCTAAGGCTTCATGCACACAGGACTTTAAAAAAACAGCCAGAAAACATCAGTAGCTTATCAGGGATGTTTTCAGCTTTTATCGGTGTTATATTACTGCCGGTTTTTAGCGTTTTTTTTTTAGCCTTTTTAAAGGGCCAGCGTTTTTGGGGGGGTTTTTTCAATTAATCTAAAAGGTCCAAAAAAGTTGGGAATTGGCGTTTTTGAGCGTTTTGGGGTGTTTTTGAGCATTTGAACGGTTTTACAGCTGAAAAACGTCCAAAATAACCCTCTGGTCTTGGGGTTTTTTACAGCTCAAAAACATCACTGCTAAAAACAGTTGATAACAGCCTATGTGTGCATGAACACATAGGCCTCATTTACACTGCTGCTGGTAAACAGATGCTTAGAGGCATTTGGGCATTTTTTTTCAGCTGCCCCTGAACTTTCCTCTATGTTATCTTATCAGTATATTTACTCAGAGTCGTTTAAGGTCGTTTCCAGGAAGTTGTGTTTTAAGGCTTGTTTTAGAACGCAAAACAATGGGTTCAGACGCCAGTTCAGAGGCATTTGAAATGCCAAACAGCTTGTAAACGCGCCTAAACGCGGTAACTCACATCTAGGACAGTTTTGTTTACAGACGTTTCCATTTAACCACTCCAATACAGGAAATTTATACCCCCTTCCTGCCCAGACCAATTTTCAGCTTTCAGCGCTCTCACACTTTGAATGACAATTATTCTCTCATGCTACACTGTACCAAAACAAAATTTTTATCATTTTTTCACACAAATAGAGCTTTCATTTGGTGGTATTTAAGAACCTCTGGGTTTTTTATTTTTTGCGACATAAGTGAAAAAAGTGCAAAAATTTTGAAAAAAAACCCACTTTTTTTAGTTTCTGTGATAAAATTTAGCAAATAAGTAGTTTTTTTCATAAATTTGGGCCAAAACCTATACTGCTACCTATCTTTGGTAAAAATAACCCAAATAAGTGTATATTATTTGGTCTGTGTGAAAGTTATAGAGTCTCCAAGCTATGGTGCCAATCCTTGAAAATTGATCACACCTGATGCACTGATGGCCTATCTCATTTCTTGAGGCCCTGAATTGTCAGGAATGTACAAATACCCCCCAAATTACCCCCTTTTGAAAAATAGACATTCCAAGGTATTTAGTAAGAGGCATGGCGAGTTTTTTGAAGTTGTACTTTTTTCCCACAATTCTTGGGAAAATTAAGAAATGATTTATTTATTTTTTTTTTTTGCACAAAATTGTCATAACAACAAGTTATTTCTCACACACAGCATGTGCATACTTCCAATTACACCCCAAAATACATTCTGCTACTCTCCCCGAGTATGGCAATATCACATGTGTGAGACTTTTTCACAGCCTGGCCACATAGAGAGGTCCAACATGCAGGGAGCACCGTCATGCATTCTAGGAGCAGAATTTTCACATCTAATTTCCTAACGACCTATTACACTTTTGAAGGCCTTGGAGCAGCAGGACAATGGAATTACCCACAAAATGACCCCATTTTGGAAAGCTAACACCCCAACGTATATTCTATGAGGCATTATGAGACTTTTGAATGGTTCATTTTTTTTCACAAGTCTTCGAAAAACGTGGAAAGAAAATGAAAACGCGTTTATTTTTTCACAAAGTGGTCAATTTATAAGATATTTCTAACACATAGCATGTACATAGCAAAAATTAACCCATAAAATATATTCTGCTACTCTTCCCGAGTATGGCGATACCACATGTGTGAGACTTTTTCACACTCTGGCCACATACAGAGGCCGAACATGCACAGAGCACCGTCAGACATTCTAGGAGCATAAATTACACATAAAATTTAATTCAAACCTATCACACTTTTGAAGGCCCTGGAGCACCAGGACAGTGAAATTACCCACAAAATGACCCCATTTTGGAAAGCAAACACCTGAGGTATATTCTATGAGGCATGGGCTGCAGATAGGTACTCGGGTACTCTGATGGGCTGCAGATAGGTACTCAGGTATTCCGATGGGCTGCAGATAGGTACTTGGGTACTTTGATGGGCTGGAGACAGGTACTCGGGTAATCTGATGGACTGGTAAAAGGTACTTGGGTACTCTGATGGGCTGCAGATAGGTACTCGGTTACTCAGATGGATTGGTGACAGATACTCGGGTAATCTGAAGTGCAGGTGACAGTTACTCGGGTACTCTGATGGGCTGGTGACAGGTAGTCAGGTACTCAGGTGGGCAGGTGACAGGTACTCGGGTACTCAGGTGGGCAGGTGACAGGTACTCGGGTATGCTGATGGGCTGGTGACAGGTACTTGGGTACTCAGATGGGCAGGTGACAGGTACTCGGGTATGCTGATGGACTGGTGACAGGTACTTGGGTACTCAGATGGGCAGGTGACAGGTACGCTGGTACGCTGATGGTCTGGTGACAGGTACTCGGGTACGCTGATGGTCTGGTAACAGGTACTTGGGTACTCTAATGGGCAGGTCACAGGTACTCGGGTACTTTGCTGGGCTAGTGACAGGTACTCAGGTTCTCTGATGTGCAGATGACAGGTACTCGGGTACTCTGATGGGCTGGTGACAGGTACTCAGGTTCTCTGATGTGCAGATGACAGGTACTCGGGTACTCTGATGGGCTGGTGACAGGTACTTGGGTACTCAGATGGGCTCGTGACAGGTACTCTGGTACGCTGATGGGCTGGTGACAGGTACTTGGGTACTCTGATGGGCAGGTGACAGGTACTCGGGTACGCTGATGGGCAGGTGACAGGTACTCGGGTACTCTGATGGGCAGGTGACAGGTACTCGGGCACTCTGATGGGCAGGTGACAGGTACTCGGGTGCTCTGATGGGCTGGTGACAGGTACTCGGGTACTCTGTTGGGCTGGTGACAGGTACTCAGGTACTCTGATGGGCTGGTGACAGGTACTCAGGTACTCTGATGGTCTGGTGACAGGTACTCAGGTACTTTGATGGGTTGGTAACAGGTACTCGGGTACACTGATGGCATGGTGACAGGTACTCGAGTACTCAGATGGGATGGTGACAGGTACTTAGGTACTCAGATGGGATGGTGACAGGTACACGGGTACTCAGATGGGCAGATGACAGGTACTCGGGTACTCTGATGGGCAGGTGACAGGTACTCGGGTACTTTGATGGACAGGTGACAGGTACTCGGGTACTCTGATGGGCAGGTGACAAGTACTCGGGTACTTGGGTGGACAGGTGATAGGTACTCTGATGGGCTGTGGCAGGTACTTTGATGGGGTGGTGACAGGTACTTTGATGGGGTGGTGACAGGTCCTCTTTATTGGGGGGGTGGTCAGTGTGCTTGGTGTACAGTAGGTGGTAACAAGCTGTTACCGTAATCTCCCTCTCACACACAATCGGTGTGTGACATGGAAAACCGCGGTAACAGCTCATTACCGCGGTTTGTTTACATCACATGACCGGCTGTGATTGACACAGCCAGTCACGTGGTAAAGAGCCAATTCTATTGGCTCTTTACACTGATCGGAGCTGGGCTTTGTCCGAGGGACAAGCCTCAGACCCGATCGCCGCGCTGCGCGCACGTGGAGGTCGGTAGTGACCGGCTGTGATTGGACACAGCCGGTCCCGTGGTAAAGAGCCAATTATATTGGCTCCCCGGCACACGATCGATCTGTGATCGCCGCTCTGCGGGCCCCCGGGGGCCCGCAGTAGCAGCGAGCAGCGGCCGACGTCATATGACATCGGCCCAGATCTACGAGTGGTTCCTGCCAACGTCATTTTAATATTACTCGGTAGGGAACTGGTTAAAAAAAATTTCTTTAAAAACGCTCCTAGAAGCAAACACCGCTAAACGCTGCTAAACACCGCATCCAAACCGCTGCAAAATGGCCGTTTTAAACGCCGGATTCTAGCCGTCAAAAAAAATTGTTCAGGGGAGGTTAGGATAGCGTCCCGTGTAAAGGGAGCCATAGGATAACATGATGGAGGGTTTATTGACTGTAGAAAAAAAATGTCTGCAGCTGAAAACAGCTGCTGAAAAACAGTCAAAAAACATCCTGTGTGCATGAGGCCTAACTGTTCCCGATCACAGGGAACAGTAGATCTGTGACATGTCCCCTGTCAGAATGGAGATCTGCCATGTTTACACTGGCAGATCTCCGTTCTGCCTCTGTAACAGGTGATCGCGGGTCACCGGCGGACATCGAGTTTGCCTGACCCATGGGCACGCTCATGCAGTGTGCAGCGGGTGTAAGAGCGTGCCGCCGGCGGTGCGCTCCCACCCGCAACTGTGGCTGTGTGAGCCACCATACAGTTATGGTTATTCACGCAGCAGTGCCAACCTGTCACCATATAACAATGACGGCCAGTTGGCAACTGGTTAAATGAGTCCTTTTTTTTTTTCTTTAGAAATTTCATTTTTGCTGTAGTAGGTTCTATGCTACAGATGTGCCCCTTTACAGGCAGACTAAGGGGACCCCCCAGGCACTATTTTTAAATTCATTTTTCATTTTTATTGTTGCACTTTAAGCATGTTGCACTTTAAGCATCAATGCTCTTGCATTGAAATGTGTCCCCCAGGGCAGTACCTGGACCCCCATACACTTTATATGGCTAATTACTTGCATATAAGCTTTCAAAATGGGAACTTTTGATTTTTCAAGTTCGGCTCCCATAGACTTCAATGGGGTTCACCGATCGGGTCAGAACCTTTTTCTCTGTTTGGGAATTCTGGTGGGAACCGAACAGGGGGTGTTTGACCCATCTCTATTAGCTAACAGTAGGGATGTTTAGGAGGCAGAGAGCCCAAAGCTGAGCTCGACTTTTATAGCAAAGGTTTCAATATTAACTTTATTTCTACTGTTCTAGGTACAGTACATGCAGTTTCCACAGAATGTATTATTATCTTATAAATTTTTAAGCAAGTTCTCTCCATTGCCAAAATTTGAGATAGATTTACTTAATCATAATATATAAATCTCATAATTTTCATTAACTGGTATCATGCCAAAGATTTACTGTATACATGATATTCAAGGATAAACATTTAAAGATTTCAAGAGATTATCAAAAGAGAAGTTATTTAAAACCAGAGTGCTTAGTGATAAGCAATATTTTCAGCACAGAAATGACTTCTTGTGCAGTAGAATTATATTATCAACTGCTGTCTCCAGTGTCAACTCACAGCCTGCACTGCAAAATGACATGCATCTTAAAATAGATTTAAATCTTAACTGGATGGCATTTAGTTTGCTAAAGCACAGTAAATTATTGTCATGATTTTTTTCTTACAGAAAATATGAATGTCACCTTTTTTATCCCTTTTTGCATTTTAGAGCTTCTGATCACTTCCAGTCTCTTTCCAGCCAATTCTCGACTACTTTCTGGGGGTACCAGTGGCAACTGCATGTCATTTCTCAGGACAGGTGACATTGGTAAACATGCCTGCCCACAGTCTCATTTAGTCTATACAAAATTGCACGTTACAGAGTGACAATACTGTAGCACTACTGGGAGATGGGGACAGAATGTGTTGTCACCTTACAATAAAAAGAAAGTCTGAACAAGGACCATCACGGCAGGATCACAAGGTATTATTTTCATTAAAACAATAGATTAAAAATGATTGGAATGACTTTTAAAGTGGTATTAACTTTTTTCAAAAGTATATGATATTTTTGTGATTTGGTTTTCCTCTACTTTAAATAACTTTGAATAATAATAAGCACTTCTTGGGGTAATATAAATATTAGCTTTGCAGTAACATGATAGAATCAATGATGCCATATGAGGTTAACAACAATTAATTAAATAGAACATAAAACAGATGATTATCACACCATGGGACTGGGCTGTGTTCGGAAGTCTGCTACTGACATATTTGTGAAAATGTGTCAGTGATAATTATATTATTCAGCCAGTCTGGATGAAAAGTGTCACCCACAGCCATCTAGTCTACCAATGATGCCACAACTCCCATCAAGTGTTGTTTTTTCATGCTAATTGTAGGTGCAATCATAAGAACTGAGTGTTACCTCCTGTACATTTACATTGCCAGCTGTATTTTATATAATATATTAGGAATTGAACTTCATCTTAGTTTGAAGAAATATCAAGTTAAAAAGTAAATAACAATTATGGCACAGTTTTTATTTGACTGAAGTATAACCACTTGCCCTCCTGAAGATTTACCCCCCTTCATGACAACTGCACATGCAACGCTGTGCTGTAAATGAAAAATTTTGGAAAAAAAAAAATTACTTTCTGCTATAAAACCTATCCAATAAAAAAAAAATAAAAAATAAAATCTATTAATACATTTTGGCCAAAATGTTTTCTGCTACATGTCTTTGGTAAAAAAAAAAAAATCCCAATAAGCGTATATTGATTGGTTTGCGTGAAAGTTATAGCGTCTTCAAATTATGGAATATATACTGGAATTTGTATATTAGTAATGGCGGCGATCAGTGACTTATAGTGACTTATAGTGGGACAGCGCACAGTCTGACACCAACTGATATTTTGTAGGAATTAACTGTCACTGACATCATCAGTGATGCCCCCTACCCGGAAATGCAGAATCACATACAGTTTAGAAGAAATAAAGGGTATATAATTGTTATCATAGATGTATTTTAAATAATAGAGACATAATATCAACCAACAATCCAGAAAATAACACACAATGCAAATTTTATAAATTGAGTTGCAGTTTAGTGAGTAAAATAAGTATTTGTCCCCTAATAACCAACAATAATTCTGGCTCCCACAGACTGGCTTCAGTATGTGCTCATGTGGTACACAGATAAGTCCTGTCAATTTAAGAAGGTGTTCCTAATGACAACTCGTTATGTGTATAAGAGACACCTGTCCACAGAATCTCTTTCTTCCATTCAAACCTCATCATCATGGGTAAGACCAAAGAGCTGTCAGGGACAAGATTGCACAAGGCTGTAATGGGCTACGAGACCATCAGCAAGAAACTTGGTGAGACAACTGTTGGAGCGATTAGTCACAAATGGAAGAAATTCAAAATAAAAAAGTCCACATGCGGTGCTCAAATATGAACATGAATGAATGTTCAGTACATCAGTGGAAGGCTTTTTCCTCTGTGTGATCGTTTACTGGATACTTGTGAAAGTCTTGATGTCTCCAGCATATATGCCTATTTGTTTTTGCCATCTGGTAAGAGGATTGTAGTGTTACAGGGTGCAGTGTGCTGTCATCTCCTTGCACTGAAGTTGGTATGAGTCTCCTTACCTTCTCTCTCATACCAAAAGACTGTACTGAACATTCATTCGTGTTCTGGGCGTCGCATGTGGACTTATTTATTTCATGTGATGTTTGCTGATCAACAAATAGTGCTGGCTGCTATTCTGTTTTTTTAATATTCTTTTCTAGCATGGATAGCCACCCTTGGTGTCTTTTTCTAGAAATCCAAAATAACCATAAATCGCCCTCAGTCTGGAGCTCCATGCAAGATTCACCTCATAGTGTAAGGATGATCATGAGAAAAGTTAAGGCCACAATGTAAGAGAGAAAATGAAGTTTTATCCAGGCATAAACATTAAAGTGTATTATTTCAAAGACAACAGCTACAAATATTGTACAGTGGCTGCAGGGTATGTAAACAACTTGATTAGGCTGCAATATAAAAGAGAGGGAGAGACAAGGCGGTTGCACAGTGGCTGGAGAGCATATAAGCAGTTTGGTTGGGCTGCAATGTAAGAGCGAGAGATAAAGCAGGTTTTATGACTAATTAAAAATTAGAGTATATTATTTCAGAGACAATAGCTACAAATATTGCACAGTGGCTGGAGGGTACGTAAACAACTTGATTAGGTCGGGAGAGGGAGAGACAAGGCAGTTTTTACGCTGAAATAAAATCTAGACTTTATTATTTTTGAGACAATAGCAATAAACATTGTACAGTCACTGAACTGTATGTAAGCAGCTATTTGGGCCACAATATAGAAAGGAGTGACAAGGCAGGTTTTATCATGAAATAAACATTGACTATGTCTTGAAATAAATATTATTTCAGATAAATAATAACTATAAATACTGCTGAAGCACTGGAATGGACCACAAACTTGAAGACAAAAGAGCAGGATTTACCCTGCAGCAAGCATTTGAAAAATTGCAGCTAAGGTAAAGCTGTGGAAACATTTACAGTGCTGGAGTGCTCAAATAGGCCACAAACTTTGAGGCGAAATGCATGATTTACCTTGCAGTAAACATTATAAATTTTACAGCTAATTTTACAGCTAAATCCCAACTGTGTGAACATTATTTGTGGCACCTTTACAGTGCCTGAGCATTAAAATAGGCCACAAACTTGGAGGCACAAAGCAAGATTTACCCTACAGCAAACATTACAAATTTTTTCAGAGATCTAGCTGCAGAATCATTGTGCGTGGTACCTTTATAGTGCTGGAGCCCCGGAATATACCACCTAATTTGACACATAGCACAAGATTTACCCTGTAACAAACATAAAAAGGTCCATAAGAGGACCATTTGAAGAAAGATTACATGTGGCATCTTTACAGTGCCAAAACACTAGAATACACCACAAAATTTGACAGTAGAAATTTTTTCAGCTGAAGTCCAACTGCAGAAAAGTTAAGTGCAGCACCTTTACGTGCAAAGCACATGAATGGGATGAAAACTTTGGGGTGCAGTGCAGGATTTACCCTGCAGCAAAAATTACAAATGGTGGCAGCCAGGAGAAGTGGTGGGAGCTGGTAATGGTGGCAGCAGTAGGCCAGGAAGTTGGCAAGGCCTGGTAATGGTGGTAGGCCAGCAGAGGTGATAGCAGCTGGCAATGATGGCAGTGGCAGCAAGGAGAGGTTGCAAGAGGTGTTAATGGTTGAGGGCCATCAAAGGTGGCAAGAGCTGGTAATGGTGGAATGTATCATTATTTTTTGGGGAACTGGATGACAAAGGAAAATCTAGTCTGTAGCTTCAACTGCAGGGATTTTGTAATCATTACTGATCCTGAACTGATTATTTTTAATGAAAGTGAGCCGGTCACTACTGTAAGGGGACAGGCAGATTCTTCTCTTCTGTAACAAAACCACCTTCAGCACTGAAGGCCTCTCAGACAGTGTTCTGGTGCAGGCAAACCAAATGCCCAAGCCCTTAATGTGCAAGCTCCAGCCAGTGGTTCAGCCTGGACATGCAGTAGTCTAATAATCCTCAGTTCAAGCAGGGTCCATATCAGTCCTGGACCCCAAGCATTGCCTTTTACTGCTGCCTGAGATGAGGCAGGCAATGCCAGCACTGCTTATCCTTTTAGGAATCTGAGGGATTTTGATAAGGCATTTAGCATTAGACATTTGGCATGACAGGATATCATGTCCCTATCTGGAAAGGCAGTCAAGAGTTTGTTTCACAACACTTCTACTAAGCGATGCATGTTTTGATCCCTCTGGGATGGTAGCATGAGATCTGCAGTTTTCCTCTTGTATCAGGAATGCAAAAGGATGTCTATCTGGTAGTGATCCCTCCCTTTCATGGCCCAAACGCTGGGGTCCTTGAGGAGAAATGTCAGCATTGAAGAGTCAATTTGTCTCAAAATGCTCACAGGAGAGGACCCCAAGTCTTTGTGTCACCAAGGGCAACAGTGGTACTCTGAATTAGTATCAGATGACCTTGTATCTTATCATTTCCTTAGCAGTAATTAGTTTAGTTGTTCTTGTCAGTATTACAATATTATTTGTTAGATGCCTTAGAAAGAGTTATTACTGTCACTTTGGATCATGTTTCTCAAACAAAGCACTTTCTACAAACTAGTTGGATCAGGATAAACCAACGTTCACACCGGTGCGTCTTTAAAATCATGCTACTTCAGCACGACTTCAAAGCCGCACATCAGTGCGATTTGCATTGCCGACTTCATTGCGACTTGCAACATTATACAACACAAGTCTTTGCAAGTCACAATTAAATCATCAACAAGTAGTGCAGGAACCTTTTTTCAACATGAGTCGCAGCTATTTGAACTGTTCCCTTGCTAATAATGGGATGCGACTTGTCATGTGATTTGAAACTGTCAAATCACATAGCAAACTGCACCAGTGTAAACGGGGGCTTACCTAATAGCAGATGGGACTTTAAAATATATTAAAATACATAAAATAAATTTTCTTTTGGCAACAAATTTGGATTTCACTCTTGTAGACCCTAAACATATTCACAATTTTATAAAACAGCCATGGACCCCAGAAACATTTCAGACTCTAGTTGGCTAAATGAACTCACTCGGGTGAGATGTAATTACTGATTTGTAAATTTGCCTACTGTATTTTGTAACAATTGCCTATTTATTAATTTCATATAATTTTCCTAATATGGTAATGCTTGATATCTTTTTATAATTTCTGAGTAGTGTTTTTTGTTGCACTTTGTCTAATGTATTGGATAGCGTATCTTTTGTTGTAAGTAGTTTGGTTCTATACAGCTGGTGCATACAAACTGGAGAAATGGAAATAAAGCAATTGTTATTAAGAAATTGATTTTAGATGTTATTTTTTGGACTGAAGTTAATTGTGGGGGCAGTTTAGTTTCTATAGACAACACCTTTAGTTTATATACTAATTTTACTATGAGCCACTGCTCATCACTGACCGGGATGATGGTATAGCAAAGGGTGTCACAGGTCTATGCAACACGTCTGCCAACAGCACACCATCATCTGTAGAGTTTAGAAGGCAAATTTCTCTGCCCCAGCTGCTGCATCGGAAAAAAAAATACACTCCCTGCCATCCACATGCCCAGCGTCCAAATTACAGCAAATAAAGAAATCTTGCACGGAAAATCAATTTAATTGTCATTTTTATTTCTTTATAAATGTCAGTTTTGCTGCAGTAGGTACTTTACAGGCAGATTAAGGGGACCCCCCAGGTACTATATTTAAAGGAATTTTTCATTCTTATTGTTTCACTTTAAGCATCATTAAAATTACTGCTCCTTTAACCCCTTCCTTACTGGGCACTTAAACCCCCCTCCTGCCCAGACCAATTTTTGGCTTTCAGCGCTGTCGCATTTTGAATGACAATTGCGCGGTCATGCGACGTTGTACCCAAATAAAATTTGCGTCCTTTTTTTCCCACAAATAGAGCTTTCTTTTGGTGGTATTTGATCACCTCTGCGTCATTTCTGATCGCCGCTATAAACAAAAAATGAGCGACAATTTTGCAAAAAAGAACAATATTTTTTACTTTTTGCTAAAGTACAAATCCATTAAAAAAAATTATTCATCAGTTTTGGCCGATATATATTCTTCTACATATTTTTGGTAAAAAAAAAAATCGCAATCGGCGTATATTGATTGGTTTGCGCAAAAGTTATCGCATCTACAAACTGGGAATTGATTTATGGCGTTTTTATTATTTTATTTTTTTTACTAGTAATGGCGGCGATCTGAGATTTGTATCGGGACTGCGATATTGCCGCAGAAATGACGGACATTTTTTACACATTTTTGGGACCAATGACATTTATACAGCGATCAGAAATTTAAATGTCCACTGATTACTGTGTAAATGTCATTGGCAGTGAAGGGGTTAACCTGCAGGGGGCAGTGAAGGGGTTAACAAATGTTCCCTGGGTGTGTTCTAACTGTGGGGGGGGCAGGGCTGGCTGGGACATAACAGATCTAACTGATCCCAGTGACAGGGATCAGTAGATCTGTCCTGTCCCCTGTCACAGAACGGGGAACCGCCGTGTTTACATCGGCGGATCCCCGTTCTGAGGCTCCTAAAAGAGATCGGCGGGTCTCGGGCGGACATCGAGTCCGCCCGAGCCACGGGCACGCTCGCGCGCAGCGTGCGGCACGAACGCGCGCCGCTGCTGCCACTAGGGGCCACTAGGGGGAGCGTGCACAGGGGACGACGTCCATGGACGTCGTCCCGGCATTCCAGATCCGCGCTGGAGCCGTACTATGGCAATAGCGCGGATCTGGAGTGGTTAAAAACAATCCCTTCTAAAAGTTTTTTTTTGCATTGGCACATGTGCCCCATTGCAGTAACTGAGCCCCCATAACCTTTTTATGGCCAATAACATGCATAAAAGCCTTCAAAATTGGGACTTTTGATTTTTCAAGTTCGGGTGCCATAGACTTTAAAAAGGTTTGTGGTCCGAACTTTGCACTGTTCGAGAGTTCTGGGGGGGTGTTCGGCCCATCTCTAATGCTAACCCTCACTCTTGATGTACCACAAGGTAAGCCTCTGAAATCTCTTGTGAGATTTACTGTAATTATATATCATTTGAGACCAGTTGTTGCATAGCTTCCAAATGTCCCTGATTTTCAGGGATTGTCCCTCATTTGGAACAAAGTCCCTCTGTTCCTCTTTCCCCACCACTTGTCCCTCATTTTTGTCTGATCTATATAGTTGTATATAAAATGCACTATTTATCTATTGAAAAGTGTTGCATAGTGCTAAACTTTTCATCCAATTTCTAAATTGCTGCATTTGTAAATTTTAAGCCAATATAAAGAAATAGTAGTGGTAAAAAAAAGCACTTGTGGGTTTAACCAATAATTTTCTTCTTTAAAGGGGGTGTGGCAGGGGGGTTGTCCTATGCCTACTTAATTTTGCTAATAGGTGTCCCTCATTTCATCTCAGAAAGTTGGGAGGTACAGTATGGATGTTTCAGCAGATGCAGATAAAGAAAGATAAGTGCAGACCTATTGCTGCTGACTAGTACCATTGAGGTGCTGCTCCTAGTGAACCTTTTGGTGCAGATTCATGTGTCGCAGCTCAAGCATGTGGTACCTTAATGACCAGTATTGTTACCATGGTTGTTACCCTGCAGGCAGAGGCTGCAGGCCGCAACAGTGCAGTCAGCCTCTGATTTGTGAAAAAAAAGCCAACACTGCAGAGTTCTGGTCAGCAGCCCTCAGGAAAGCAGTGGCTTTTACCCATTGAGCTGCACCATTTGGTGGAATAGGATTGTTGCTCCCTCCATCCACTGCAAGCTGTCCCTGACCCTGCTCCTGGATGAAATCTTCCCTCGCTGCTGTTCTGTCCCTCCCTCACTTTATTGCTATACAACCTGTGGCACCCTTGTAAGGTCTGTCCCCTGCCTGATGCCTCCTCCATCTATGTTCTCGGCTCTGCATGTACAACACAGCCACTCTCTAAAAGATAAGGCAGACATGGCCTGCCTCTCCACGATGCAGCCCAAACACTTCTTTGTTCTGCAGAACCTGCTAGCCTCTCTGTCTCTCTTGTTATGCATGCCTGACATTTCGAATAGAGCAATTTGCAGAACTTTGAAGTGATTCTAAAGTCAGAAGATTTTTTATCTTAATGCATTCCCCAGTGCCAGCAGCACTCACGCAGTCCCAGACTATGACACTCCCACCACCATGCTTGACTGTAGGCAAGACACACTTGTCTTTGTACTCCTCCCATGGTTGCCTCCACACACGCTTGACACCATCTGAACCAAATAAATTTATCTTGGTCTCATCAGACTACAGGACATGGTTCCAGTAATCCATGTCCTTAGTCTGCTTGTCTTCAGCAAACTGTCTGCAGGCTTTCTTTTGCATTATCTTTAGAAGAGGCTTCTTCCTGGGATGACATCCATGCAGACCAATTTGATGCAGTGTGCGGTGTATGGTCTGAGCACTGACAGGCTGACCACCCACCCCTTCAACCTCTGCAGTAATGCTGGCAGCACTCATACGTCTATTTCCCAAAGTCAACCTCTGGATATGAGCCTGAGCATGTGCACTAAACTTCTTTGGTCGGCCAAGGCGAGGCCTGTTCTGAGTGGAACCTGTCCTGTTAAACTGCTGTATGGTCTTGGCCAACGTGCTGCAGCTCAGTTTCAGGGTCTTGGCAATCTTCTTATAGCCTAGGCCATGTTTATGTAGAGCAACAATTCTTTTTTTCAGATCGTCAGAGAGTTCTTTGCCATGAGGTGCCATGTTGAACTTCCAGTGACCAGTATGAGAGAGTGAGAGTGGTAACACCAACTTTAACCACTTCCGGACCGCCCGATGGCGGCAGTTTGAAGTGGAATACTGTTGTTATGGTAGCAGATAGCTACCATAACCCCAGTATATTTTTTTTCTGCAGGGGATTCTGCGCCTGATAAAAGTGGTCTTAGCGGCAGTTTCGCCGCGAGATCACTTTTATCAGCGGCGGGAGAGGTGCCCCCCCTCCCGCAGCTTTCCGGTCATCTCCGCTGCTTACCGGACTCGCCGGCAGCGGCGGAGATGATCGCGACCATTCCCCACAGTGTCCGTGAGCCGAGTGAGCGGCTGAAGCCGCTTACTGGGCTCCATAACATGGCTGGGCGGAAGCGACGTCACAAGTCACTTCCGCCCAATGGTCTTAAAGGGGACTTTTTTTTTTTTGAGATGTCATTTTGCTCAATTTTTTTTTTCTGTTGCATTTCAGTGTAAATATGAGATGTGAGGTCTTTTTGACCCCAGATCTCATATTTGGGAGGTCCTAGCATGCTTTTTCCTATTACAAGGAATGTTTACATTTCTTGTAATAGGAATAAAAGTGATCAATTTTTTTTTTAAATTAGAGTGTAAAAATAAAAAATAAAAAGTAAAATAAATAATCAAGAAAAAATTTTTTTAAAGCGCACCGTCCTTGTGAGCTCGCGTGCAGAAGCGAACGCATACGTAAGTCCCGCCCACATATGAAAATGGTGTGCAAACCCCACATGTGAGGTATTGCTGCGATCGTTAGAGCAAGAGCAACAATTCTAGCTCCTCTCTAACTCAAAACTGCTTACCTGTAGAATTTTTTAAACGTCGCCAATGGAGATTTTTATGTTGCAAAGTTTGTCGCCATACTGCGAGCGGACGCAATTTTGAAGCATGACATGTTGGGTATCATTTTACTCGGCGTAACATTATCTTTCACAATATGGAAAAAAATTGGCCTAACTTTACTGTTGTCTTATAAGGTATAACACTTTCTATTACAATGCGGCTCATTTTACTATGGGTTGTACAGTACGAAGTTTTAACGCAGGCGAGCGTCATACCGCTGTTTGAAACGTTGTATTTTTAGAGGTAACCGCTGCAAATTTTTTAAGATGTCCATTCGTCAAAACTCAATCTCTCCTCGATCT
>BLSH010086034.1:391343-405987 GCA_018402905.1 Glandirana rugosa
TAATGTCATGTCTCCATACCTAAACCCTATTGAGCATCTGTGGGGCATCCTCAAAACAAAGGTGGAGGAGCGCAAGGTCTCTAACATCCACCAACTCCGTGATGTCATCATGGAGGAGTGCAAGACCACTCAGTGGCAACCTGTGAAGCTCTGTTGAACTCAATGCCCAAGAGGGTTAAGGCAGTGCTGGAAAATAATGGTGGCCATACAAAACATTGAAACTTTGGGCCCAATTTGGACATTTTCACTTAGGGGTATACTCACTTTGGTTGTCAGTGGTTTAGACATTAATGGCTGTGTGTTGAGTTATTTTGAGGGGACAGCAAACTTACACTGTTATACAAGTTGTACACTCACTACTTTACATTGTAGCAAAGTGTAATTTCTTCAGCGTTGTCACATGAAAAGATAGAATAAAATATTTACAAAAATGTGAGGGGTGTACTCACTTTTGTGAGATACTGTAATATAGATATTAGTGCATTATACAAATCCAGTAGTGGTGTGCAAATTCAACATATGCAAACTAAAATAAAACCAATTCTTACAATAAGTAAATACAAATTCAATAATCCTATGCGTATTGAAAAGTGGTCTATATTTCTTCAAAAATATAGTAAACAGTATATAAAGACAGTCTCTCATGCTCTTTCTTTGCCCGTCACCTCTTGTGCTCAAAATAGACTTCTGTGTCCCTTAACGGTGTTACTCTGTCACCACTCTGCTCACAGAACTCTCACCTACTTTGTACTTGTGTCTCAGCATATATCATGAATCCTCCCAATATGTGGATCCTCCTATGTTCCCTGTCCACTATGGACCCTCTAGGTAGAATATATATACAGTATATATAAATATATATACAAACTCCTAAATCGAGAGAAAAATGGTCCACTAGCCATACATCCTTGTCTGAGGGCAGTGTTGCCAACCGCCAGTAAGTTTACTGACAGTTTGTAAAATTCAGTGATTTTTACAACTGTCTATAAATATCAGGGTCTGATAATTTGTCATGCTGTGCTGGCTTCTTAAGTGTAAACCAGGCAAACTACTTGATATGGGTATTGTCACTGTTTCCATGTTGTGTTTAAATATCAATTGTCTTAGTTTTTAATAGGAGTTCAGTTATTTTTCAGATTGCCAGTAAAAAATGTGCTCTGCCAGTAAATTTTCCATGTTTTGCCAGTAAAAAATGCTGCGGGAGGTTGGCAACACTGTCTTAGGGGTGTACTCACTTTTGAGATACCATGTGTATGTATATATATTGTATATAATAAAAGAAAATAGGAAACCCCAATAAGATACCAAAATAATTACTGGGGAGGGGAGAGGGGCAACAGTATTACTCATGTACCAGTGACGAGAGAGTGTGAATCTACTGATTGGGGAAACAGACATCTATAAAAACCGTAAATAAAGAGAAAGCCATTGTTCTTTCACTACATATTAAATAGTAAAAGCAGAGGAGTTGGTAGCATATTTTTGCAAATCTATGTAGAAACCTTACTGCCTTGTCAAGGCCCTTCTGCACAGCATGGTCCCTAGCTGTAACAAAGCACCCATCAAGGGACATACACAGAATTATATATAGAGTAAAGGCAGATGTAGATGGTGTTAACGTATTCCACCTTAACCATCTCACGACTGCGCTATAGCCAAATTACAGCTACAGCATGTTCGCACATTGCCGGGAGGGTGGCATATGATGTCCTCCTGTGATCGCGTTTCCCGTGCGCATCAGCAGTGATCTGTAATCAGGGTAAAGAGCCAATCACAGCGGCTCTTTACCATGTGACCAGCTGTGTCCAATCACAGCTGATCACAGTGTAAACAGGATTTGCTGGTTATCAGTAATCCTCACACTGACAGCCAATAAGCAGCAATCCACATCAGTGTCATGATTATCAGTGCAGCTCCAACAGTGCCCACCAGTGGTGCCAATCAGTGCCCATCAATGCTGCCAATTAGTGCTCCTCAGAGCTGCCTGTCAGTGCTCATGGATAATGCCTGTCAGTGCCCATCAGTGATGCCTGTCAGTACCTATCAATGATGCCTATCAGTGCCACCTATCAGTGCAGCCTTATCAGTGCCTCCTCATCAGTGCCACCTCATCAGTGCCCATCAGTGGCCACCAGTGCAGCCTATCAGTGCCCATCAGTGCAGCCTCATCAGCGCACATCAGTGCAGAAGAAAAATTACTTATTTACAAAATTTTATAACAGAAACTTTCTGACTTTTTTTTGTTTGTTTAGCAAAAAAAAAAAAAAACAGTGGCGATAAAATACCACCAAAAGAAAGCTCTATCTGTCTAAAAAAATGATAATAATTTCATTTGTGTGCAGTGTTGCATGACCGCGCAATTGTCATTCAAAGTGAGACAGCACTGAAAGCTGAAAATTGGCCTGGGCAGGAAG
The DNA here is from genome assembly GCA_018402905.1 of Glandirana rugosa. Taxonomy (NCBI): domain Eukaryota; kingdom Metazoa; phylum Chordata; class Amphibia; order Anura; family Ranidae; genus Glandirana; species Glandirana rugosa. The sequence continues at coordinate 393,758 of BLSH010086034.1, forward strand.
GGGGTGAAAGTGCCCAGTAGGCAAGTGGTTAAAGGTGTAGAGGCACACCAGAAGCCCAACATAACACAAAGGAAGCTGAAAGCCTTAAACATGTCCAAACAATCAGTGACTAGCTTTTAAAGCATTGTGCACATTTCCACCACATTTTTGTATTTTTTTTTACTGTTCTCAACAAGGTTCTAGCTTATGGACATTTACTCTCGTGTGCAAACAAGCCTGTTGAAAGCCAGTGGCAGCTGGAGAAATTTTAGGATGGGGGGGCGCCAGACCCCGTCCTTCCTTTTTGACCCCTCCCACTTCTCATAAGCCACACCCCTTATAGCTTCCACCCCTTGTATCAGGAGTATAAAGCCCAGCATCACCAGATAGGGTATACAGCATCATCAGATAGGGTATACAGCAACACCAGATATGGGTATACAGCATCACCAGATAGGGGTATACAGAATCACCAGATAGGGGTATACAGAGTCACCAGATAGGAGTATACAGAGCCCCAGATAGGGGTATACAGAGTCACCAGATAGCAGTATACACTTACAGAGCACCAGATAGCAGTATACGAAGTCACCATATAGCAGTATACAGAGCCCCAGATAGCGGTATACAGAGTCACCATATAGCAGTATACAGAGCCCCAGATAGGTGTATACATAGCACCAGATAGGGTATACAGTCACCAGATAGGGGTATACAGAGTCCCAGATAGGTGTATGCATAGCACCAGATACGGTATTCAGAGTCCCAGATAGGTGTATACAGAGCACCAGATAGGGTATACAGTCACCAGATAGGGGTATATAGAGTCCCAGATAGGTGTATACATAGCACCAGATAGGGTATACAGAGTCACCGGATAGCAGTATACACTTACAGTGCACCAGATAGCAGTATACAGAGTCACCATATAGCAGTATACAGAGCCCCAGATAGAAGCATACAGAGTCACCATATAGCAATATACAGAGTCACCAGATAGGGGTATACAGAGTCCCCATATAGCAGTATACAGAGCCCCATATAGCAGTATACAGAGCCCCAGATAGCAGTATTCAGAGTCACCAGATAGGGGTATACAAAGTCACCATATAGCAGTATACAGAGCCCCACATAGCAGTATACAGAGTCCCAGATAACAGTATACAGAGTCACCATATAGCAGTATACAGAGCCCCAGATAGCAGTATACAGAGTCAACATATAGCAGTATACAGAGCCACCAGATAGCAGTATACAGAGTCACCATATAGCAGTTTACAGAGCCCCAGATAGCAGTATACAGTCACCATATAGCAGCAGTGGCGGCTGGTGAAATTTTAGGATGGGGGCGCCAGATCCCACCCTTCCTTTTTGACCACTCCCACTTCTCATAAGCCCAATCCCTTATGGTTTTCACCCCTAGGGTATACAGGGTCCTAGGTAGGGTATACAGAGCCCCAGATAGGGTATACAGGGTCCCAGATAGGGTATACAGAGCCCCAGATAGGGTATACAGGGTCCCAGATAGGGTATACAGGGTCCCAGATAGGGTATACAGGGTCCTAGATAGGGTGTACAGCCACCAGATAGGGTATACAGGGTCCCACATAGGGGTATACAGAGCCCCAGATAGGGTATACAGGGTCCCAGATAGGGTATACAGAACCCCGGATAGGGTATACAGGGTCCCAGATAGGGTATATAGAGTCCCAGATAGAGGTATACAGAGCCCCAGATAGGGTATACAGTATCCCAGATAGGATATACAGTCACTAGATAGGGTATACAGGGTCCCAGATAGGGTATACAGTCACCATATAGGGAATACAGTGTCCCAGATAGGGTATACAGCGCCCCAGATAGGGTATACAGAGCACCAGATACGGTATACATGGTCCCAGATAGGGGTATACAGAGCCCCAGATAGGGTATACGGTGTCCCAGATAGGGTATACAGTCAGTAGATAGGGTATACGGAGCCCCAGATAGGGTATACAGGGTCCCAGATAGGGTATACAGAGCACCAGATAGGATATACAGGGTCCCAGATAGGGGTATATAGAGCCCCAGATAGGGTATATGGTGTCCTAGATAGGGTGTACAGTCAGTAGATAGGGTATACAGAGCCCCAGATAGGGTATACAGGGTCCCATATAGGGTATACAGAGCCTCAGATAGGGTATACAGGGTTCCAGATAGGGGTAAACAGAGCCCCAGATAGGGGTATACAGGGTCCCAGATAGGATGGGGGCGCCAGACCCCACCCTTCCTTTTTGACCACTCCCACTTCTCATAAGCCCCATCCCTTATGGTTTTCACCCCTAGGGTATACAGGGTCCCAGATAGGGTATACAGAGCCCCAGATAGGGTATACAGGTTCCCAGATAGGGTATACAGAGCCCCAGATAGCGTATACAGGGTCCCAGATAGGGTATACAGAGCCCCAGATAGGGTATACAGGTTCCCAGATAGGGTATACAGAGCCCCAGATAGGGTATACAGTGTCCCAGATAGGGTATACATGGTCCCAGATAGGGGTATACAGGGTCCCAGATAGGGTATACAGGGTCCTAGATAGGGTGTACAGCCACCAGATAGGGTATACAGGGTGCCACATAGGGGTATACAGAGCCCCAGATAGGGTATACAGGGTCCCAGATAGGGTATACAGAACCCCAGATAGGGTATACAGAGTCCCAGATAGAGGTATACAGAGCCCCAGATAGGGTATACAGTATCCCAGATAGGATATACAGTCACTAGATAGGGTATACAGGGTCCCAGATAGGGTATACAGTCACCATATAGGGTATACAGTGTCCCAGACAGGGTATACAGAGCCCCAGAAAGGGTATACAGAGCACCAGATACGGTAAACATGGTCCCAGATAAGGGTATACAGAGCCCCAGATAGGGTATACGGTGTCCCAGATAGGGTATACAGTCAGTAGATAGGGTATACGGAGCCCCAGATAGGGTATACAGGGTCCCAGATAGGGTATACAGAGCACCAGATAGGATATACAGGGTCCCAGATAGGGGTATACAGAGCCCCAGATAGGGTATGTGGTGTCCTAGATAGAGTGTACAGTCAGTAGATAGGGTATACAGAGCCCCAGATAGGGTATACAGGGTCCCATATAGGGTATACAGAGCCTCAGATAGGGTATACAGGGTACCAGATAGGGGTAAACAGAGCCCCAGATAGGGGTATACAGGGTCCCAGATAGGGTATACAGTCACCAGATAGGGTATACAGGGTCCCAGATAGGGTGTACAGTGTCCCAGATAGGGTATACAGTCACCAGATAAGGTATACAGGGTAACAGATAGGGTATACAGGGTCCCAGATAAGGGTATACAAAACCCCAGATAAGGGGTATACAGGTTCCCAGATAGGGCATATAGTCACCAGATAGGGGTATACAGGGTCCCAGATAGGGGTGTACAGGGTCCCAGATAGGGTATACAGAGCCCCAGATAGGGTATACAGTCACCAGATAGGGTATACAGGGTCCCAGATAGGGCATATAGTCACCAGATAGGGGAATACAGGGTCCCAGATAGGGTATACAGGGTCCCAAATAGGGTATACAGTCACCAGATAGGGTATACAGGGTCCCAGATAGGGGTATACAGAGCCCCAGGTAGGGGTATATAGAGTCCCAGATAGGGGTATACAGAGCCCCAGATAGGGGTATACAGGGTCCCAGATAGGGCATACAGTCACCAGATAAGGGTATACAGGAGCCCAGATAGGGGTGTACAGGGTCCCAGATAGGGTATACAGAGCCCCAGATAGCGTATACAGTCACCAGATAGGGGTTTGCGCCCCCCCCCCGAAGTTGGGACAAGTCCCACACTTACCCCATCTAATAGACAGGCAGGCAGGAGTTTGAAGTCACCAGATAGGGTATACAGGATCCCAGATAGGATATACAGGGTCCCAGATAGGGTATACAGTCACCAGATAGGGTATACAGGGTCCCAGATAGGGGTATACAGAGCCCCAGACAGGGGTATATAGAGTCCCAGATAGGGGTATACAGGGTCCCAGATAGGGGTATACAAAGCCCCAGATAGGGGTATACAGGGTCCCAGATAGGCCATACAGTCACCAGATAAGGGTATACAGGGTCCCAGATAGGGGTGTACAGGGTCCCAGATAGGGTATACAGAGCCCCAGATAGCCTATACAGTCACTAGATAGGGGTTTGCGCCCCCCCCCCCGAAGTTGGGACAAGTCCCACACTTACCCCATATAATAGGCAGGCAGGCAGGAATTTGAAGTCACCAGATAGGGTATACAGGATCCCAGATAGGGTATACAGGGTCCCAGATAGGGTATACAGTCACCAGATAGGGTATACAGGGTCCCAGATAGGGGTATACAGAGCCCCAGATAGGGGTATATAGAGTCCCAGGTAGGGGTATACAGGGTCCCAGATAGGGCATACAGTCACCAGATAAGGGTATACAGGGTCCCAGATAGGGGTATACAGGGTCCCAGATAGGGCATACAGTCACCAGATAAGGGTATACAGGGTCCCAGATAGGGGTGTACAGGGTCCCAGATAGGGCATACAGTCACCAGATAAGGGTATACAGGGTCCCAGATAGGGGTATACAGGGTCCCAGATAGGGCATACGGTCACCAGATAAGGGTATACAGGGTCCCAGATAGGGGTATACAGGGTCCCAGATAGGGCATACAGTCACCAGATAAGGGTATACAGGGTCCCAGATAGGGTATACAGTCACCAGATAGGGTATACAGGGTCCCAGATAGGGGTATACAGAGCCCCAGATAGGGGTATATAGAGTCCCAGATAGGGGTATACAGGGTCCCAGATAGGGGTATACAAAGCCCCAGATAGGGGTATACAGGGTCCCAGATAGGGGTATACAGGGTCCCAGATAGGGTATACAGAGCCCCAGATAGCGTATACAGTCACTAGATAGGGGTTCCCCCCCCCCCCCCCCCGAAGTTGGGACAAGTCCCACACTTACCCTATCTAATAGGCAGGCAGGCAGGAGTTTGCAGAGATCGGCATGCGGCCAGCAGCATTTGTATGCAGAGGCAGCGCTTGTGGTCAGCGGGCTGGAGCCTGGAGTCCGGCTTCTCTCTCCAGTCTCCATGGCCGTAAGTGAGCCGAGGCTACTCCGACATCAATCACCGCCGTCTATTGGACGGCGGTGATTGATTGACAGTACCAGGAGCCAATAGGCCGCTTGAGGCGCAGAGCAAAGCGCCTCAAGGCAGGATTAAACCCTGCCATTAAAGCGTGACGCCTGCAATCATGTGATTGCAACGACGTCTCCCCCTTCCCATAGTACACTGTGTTCGGCGCCCGAACACAGTGCACTATGTTAATTTAAACAAACTTTTTTTTTTAAAGGGGACTTTTTAAAATTTATTTATTTTTGGGGGGTGGCCCCCCACTGTATAGCAGTATACAGAGCCCCAGATAGGTGTATACAAAGTCAGCAGATAGGGTGTACAGTCACCAGATAGGAGTATACAGAGCAGCCATATCGCAGTATACAGTCACCAGATAGGGTATACAGAGTCACCATATAGCAGTATACAGAGCCCCATAAAGGGGCTCATGGCACTGAAAGACCCCCCCCCCACCCCCGAAGTCAGGACAAGTCCCATCTAATAGGCAGGTTGGCAGTGTGCACTGTGCAGAGCTTGGCTTGCGGAGAGCATGCTGGAAGTGTATGGTCTGCGGCGTGGGAGTCGGGACCGAAACCCAGCAGAGTGCTGCATGTCCACCACTGTCCCGCCCCCGCCCACAGCATCCAATGCCAGTCAGTCACTGGCTCAGGGCAGCCAATCAGACTATGTGTGTGTGCCTGTTCAGCGCACATACATAGTCTTTTACGACTGACCAATCGGCTCACTACTTGCTGTCAGCAGACAGCAAGGAGCCGAGAAAAAAAAAAGTCACTATACCGGCGCCTCCTGTGGGGGGTCGGGCTGGCTTTTTTTCTTTCTTGAGAGCGGCCCTTACTGACTGGCCACCGCTGTTGAAAGCTATGGGCTGCATTCAGATCAGTTAAAAAAAGCCTGAATGCCTAAAAATGTGGTGTTTTTGGCACCTGTTTGCAAGAATCCAAATATGGTTCTGTGATTGCAGTCAAATTGCTTCAATAAATCTATACATTTTAGAAGCACATATGTTAAACAAAGGGTAGAAACACAGTTGACCGCCCTTCAACCACAAGTAGACATCCCAAGTTTCCTGCGAAGTGCAGGAATCTCCCGCATTTGACTGTGGCTCCCGGACACCCGTGAGTGCCGAGCGATATCCTGGTTTAGCTTGTCACTCAACCACAGACAGAAGACAGAGCAGCCCGTGCAGCCAAATGGAGTGTCTGTGGCAGGCGGATGTGATGACGTCCTCGCCAGGAAAGACCAGTCTGTTTGAGGAGGAGGACTGTAACAAAGTCCCGCCTCCTAGATAGACAGAAAACTGATCCAATGCCGGGACATTGAATCAGTGTGACGTACATCATAGGAGGCGGGACTTTGTTGCATTAGCCGCTGGATATTCGAATGAACGGCCCGTCGAATCAAAGAGCTCTGTGTGATCAGGCTGCATTTAATTGGCACTGGTAAGGCTGCATTTCATTGGCACTGATCAGGCTGCATTTAATTGGCACTGGTGAAGCTGCATTTCATTGGCACTGATCAGGCTGCATGTAATTGGCCCTGCTAAGGCTACATTTCATTGGTACTGATCAGGCTGCATTTAATTGACACTGGTAGGCTGCATTTCATTGGCACTGGTAAGGCTGCATTTCATTGGCACTAATCAGGCTGCATTTCATTGACACTGGTAAGGCTGCATTTAAAGGCAGTGATCAGGCTGTATTTCATTGGCACTGCTAAGGCTGCATGTCACGGGCACTGGTAAGGCTCAATTTCATGGGTACTGGTCAGGCTGCATTTCACATACTGACTCCTACCACCATGACCACTTCAACTCACTTAAGTAGTCATGGTGATTAGAGTGTTCCTTTAATATCTCTCAGAAGCAGTAAACCTCTGTATACTGATTCCACTAGATTTGATCATCCTCCAGTTGTGTTAAATTGGTGGTATAAGGTGGTGGGGGGGGGGGGGGTGCAAAGCGCCACCTCCCTGAAATGAGTTTTTGAATAATGGGATGTCTGCACAAGTGTAAACAAGGTTTAAGTGTTTTACTGGCAGAATCACCAGGTGAAATTAAAGGAAAAAAAAGAAAAACAAATGCCCCTACCATACTTTTGCACTGGTAAGTTGATATACTGTACAATATATTACATTTAAATTATTGGATTTAGATATACTTTAAGTATACAGCCACAATTTTCTCCTTCTTACTGTTTCAGGGAGTGTAATAATGGGGTGTAACCAATGGAAGTATGCATTTTTATTTAGAATCATGTGGGTATTTTTTTTCATTCAAAGAGTAAAATATATATAAGTGCATAACATTACACATATCAAGTGGAATTGTAGAAACAAAACCCTTCAATTTTGTTGTGCTTTAATTAAAAATAATGTAACATATTTTGTATATATCTGGTATAAGAACCAGCTTAGCTTCCCATACTCTCCTACACATCCAGATTTGGAATAAAAGAGGAAGAACCAGCACTGTAATCTGTCAAGGCTGCATTGCATTGCCCAGTTTTTTCCTGGGTGATCACATAACGGCTTCATTGGTGTGATTCTCCTTCTTCATTGCCTATCCAGCAGGCTGAAGCTGTGGAGGGGGAAGGAGGGGGCATGATCAAGCAAGCAGAAATTTGGCAATCATTTTCGCCTGACCATCCATCTAGTAGCCGTGCACCATTAGCTCAAGCATGAGGAAAGCACTGGTTCATAAGATGTGGGTGACATGTTGATCTGTGCACATGAAGAGCACTTGCAGTTAAACAATAAAGCAAGATATATATTGATATTATGATGCATGCCTGGAGTTTTGCTTTAAAGCAAACCTGTGCTTTGCCCATGGCTCAGGACCAAGCAGCATATACCCACCGTTCCTTCAGCCACCAGGAGCAAAGAAAATACCCTATACTTCCAAGAATGGTATAGAGGAGCATGTGGCTCATTCCCTTTTCTTTCATGGAAAAGGACTGGTCATTGGTCCAGGGGGAGAAACAAGGGGGGGGGGTGCAAATGCCCTGTATGCACAATCACAGATATGCTTAAAGGGTCAGTCCACCCAAACTGATATTCTGTTTTTTCATGGATGATGAGGATTTAATCCACCTGTCTAAATAGTATTTCTCTTGTGTAGCTAATCCATGCCCTATATGTGCTAATCAATATAGGCAGCCAGCATCAAAATGTGATTAGCCCACTATGTAATCAAATAAACTACAATTCCCCTGGTGCAGCACTTCCCTCTTTGAAATCAACCTTCTATGTGTAACACAGTGTAAAAAAAAATAATACTGCATAAATATTCATCCACAAAATGGCAGTGCGTAATACCAATCACTCATATACAAGGTGAGAGCACACCTTGTGTGGTAGTAGATCACAGAGTGAAGGTGTTTAAGTTAGGGTGACCAGAGGTCCTCAGTTTCAGGGGACAATCCCATTGGATTTGAACAGGGGCCCAGGCAATTTCAAAGACAGTCAGTGCAGAATTTAAAAAAAATGATCCTGTGTTCCTGCAGGGACTGGGATCTATGCCTTCCCTTAATAAAAACACCCACCCACAGTGAGAAAACACTGGTTAGGAACACATTTAACCCTTTGATCGCCCCTGATGATAACCCCTTCCCATCCAGTGTCATTAGTACAGTGACAGTGCATATTTTTCAAACTGATCACTGTATTATTATCACAAGTGTCACTTGGTGTCCAATTCGTCCTCCACAATATCGCAGTCCAGCCATAAGTCGATGATTGCCACAATTACTAGTAAAAGAAAAATATGTCCCCAGATTTCATTTTAAAAATCTGGTCAGCTTAGTTTAAGTCCTTGTTCATACAGGACAATTACATGCATGCCCAGTGCAGGGCATGTTTTGCCTGCATGGGGATGTAGAGTGTGGGTGCATGTCCCCAAACTCAGATGCATTCAGGGCCATGCACCTGCTTAGATGTCATATTGGGAGCAGCAACTGTGCCAATGCAATACCAATGCATCCCCATGCTGGCACAACACAGCACCGTACAGGGCACACATGTAATCACCCATGTCAGTGAGGCTTTAGAACTATCAAACTTGTGATACTGGGAAATGTAAGCGTGTTTACAAAAAAGTATTTATGAAGGACTCTGTTACCTATTGCTTATATTCATCGCATTGGAGTAAATATGCCGTATTCGTTTTTTGATACAGTGTTATGTATAGAAGGTTGATGTCAAATAGGGTAGCACTGCACCAGTGGAATGTTATTTTATTAAGGGCCAGTTCATACCAGAACCCAGTGTGGGAAACCCACATTCCGTGTGCTATTCCTGCCCCGTGTTCAAAATGCACTGCAGTTGCGATCTACAGCAGGTGACACTATTAAGTCAATGACACCCCAAATGCAGGTTGCAAAAGCAATGTATTTATCCACCCCGGACCGCAATGTGCAGAAGTGCCACGCAATCTGCTTTCACTGAGTTTCCAAAAGTAGTATATGCACTAGTTTCAAGCAATGTGGTTGCAACGCTCTGCACAGTGGAACAGAAAATTCATACTGAAAGTGGTAGCCAGGGTGCCTGCGCTGTGATGTGTTCCCACACACCATGCAAAGTAGTATTCAAAGATATTAGATGCCATTTCTATTTTTGTACTCACCGGTGTGGTCTATATGAATAAATCATCAGGGGATTACGGAGTTGCCGGCTGTTTTTCCTTATCTTAGTATATGCACAACTTTTGATGCAGTGCGATTTCAGCCCATTGAAAACGAATGGTCTGAAATCGCACCACACAGAACTGCACAGAACAAGCACATTCCTGTGCGATTCCTTGTGTGAACCGGCCCTTATTAGCTGAATCTCTGTGAATCTCTCAGGTGGAATCTCTGTCCTTGAGTACTTCTTTTGCAGACTTGCTAATTGTAGTCATACAGATACTGGGGATATATAGGGAGATAGGAGCTGATGCAACCCGAAAAGCTTTATCTATGACTAAAATATAATATTTTGGTGGACTGCCCCTTTAACTGTTCAGTTACACTGCTTTTATGCATTTAATTAGAGAAGAACATGTCAGATGAAGCAGATTTTCAGGAAAGCGCTCTGATATCAACCATTATTATCTCTAGATTGTAATGGGCAAAGACGAGTGACCTTATCATGCTGGATCAGAATTTGATGCAGATCTCAGAGACATTTATAAGTTTGCTCACCTCTTTCTGCAACTCTTGCATACCAAAGTGTTTCAAATGTCGTCCGTTTTACACAGTAACTTTAAACATCACAGTGAGTGTAGTTTTCTTTAATACAAGTGTTAGTTTAAAAATAGCATATACATATATTTACACTTGTTTGGCGATTATTTCTGTTCCATGTGAAGCAACAATGAATGCCTTTAGTTGATTATAGACTATATGTAAATGTGATTTGGACATATACACACACTCTTCATTTGCTCTGCACAAACACACACGCTAACCCAACAAAAAAAAAATGTATATATTCACTGAGTACATTCACATATTAACAATGAAAGACAGAACTGTCACTAAATGGAAATTGCCAAAGGCTGGAACTCAAAATGACATTTCAGAAAGGATGTCCTCTCATTCACTCTCCGGTCCTCAAGGAAGTCTTTCGCTTGACTGCAGATAGAGAAAATTGCTTTTTACACACAGGCGACTTTCATTCGCACCCACATTGAATCTGTTTTACCAAATGAAATTGCATCCTGTCCATTTACCCAACACACTGCTTCACTGTCATTTATTTTCATTGTCTCTGTGTACGTTTCTTTTGCGCCTTCATTACCTCACCAAGTGTACTTTCATTTCAAGTGTTACAGATTAATTTTAGATCTCCTTGTCCCATTGCACTTTATAGATCGGGACCTGTCACCATTTGTGTTTTCAGAATTATCGCACACAAACAGACGTCAGGTAGGTGAGTTGAGACAGTGTTCTTGGCATAGTAATGACACAGTTTATTAACCGCTGAGGTCCCAGCTCTCCTCTAGAAGGTTGGCATTGGCTCTGTGGCTTACACTTTGGAATGTCTTTTTTTTGAGCCCAGCTCATTTTAGGTCATTGTTGATGATCATATCATCATGTACGTCACAACATGACGTGATTTTCCTTTTCTTTCCGAAGGTGGAAAAACTGTTTTTCTCTTCGTGATCCATATAGTGACCTTTGTTGGCTAATAGCGTCGGCGTCCCAGGTATATATACATTATGTTGATAGTCCAGGGATGGAACATGTTGTTGGAATGGTGCACCGTACTTGGGGCTCCAAACGCCATTTGATGTTGGAGGTGTCTTTTTTATGTCTGTAAATAAAAAAAATAATTTTGTTAAGATGTCTTCACTAACAAAAGGGACAATTTGGGGCTAGGGTTTAAGGAAAGATAGGTGATAGGGGAAAGGACGTCAGTGATGCTTAAAGCAACCAATCAAAATTAAACTAGTATTTATTATTAATGAACACTAGGAAACAAAAGCTAACACTTGATGGGTTGCAACAGCCTTATAAGTATTAGGTAATGCTATGATTGACTAACAGCAAGGTCATTTTTGCAAACTATTGCACTTTGCAAAAACAGCTGCAGATGTATGCAAAATATAGTGGGAACTGTAAAATGATCATTTTTGTGGCTCATTGTTTAGCACTGATATTGGAGCGGTGCCTGTGTGCCTATTGTATCACAATAAATGTAAGTTTTATGAATTTTATTCTACACAACCCAACTAAACATTTAAATTGTTTTATTCCATACATACTCCTATACCAGAGATTCCCAAACTTATTTGGCCTTTGGGCCCCTTTTCCAATAAAAAATTACTCATGATACAGCCCCACTGCAAAGAATATTTTTTTTTTCCTGTCTGGAGTTGGACTTTATGACTTGTCGGTGAACTTGATCACTGATCAGTTATAGCTTGAATTTTGCATGTTTCTTTGGAAAATAAAGTAATCACAATGACTTTAACTCCATGCTACACAACAGAGCAATGTACAACCATTTTTTCAAAAGTGTCTTTATGCTTCCACTGGGGGGGGGGGGGGGGGGGGGGGGGGGGGGGGGGGGGGGGGGGGGGGGGGGGGGGGGG